>JAMKCH010042879.1:0-12522 GCA_023653785.1 Ophioderma brevispina
GTAAAAGAACATCCCTTCATGACGTCCCAGTGACGTCAAACATGACATAATGCAAAATGCGAAAAATCTAAAAAAATCGCAAAATTCATGGGTTTCGCCATTTTTTCAACAAAAGTTGTTATTTTTTGGATGATGGTGTTCAAAGTATGCGCACACATGCGCTTACTACAAAGAAATCAAATAAACTAGTATTAAACAGAGTGTAACTGAATCCCTGACACACAAAAAATGGATTTCTACTCTATGTTCCGTTTAATTTCAATGGAAATAGCTTTTCTTCGCACGCAGTGCCCGATTACGTAAACCATCGTCATAAACGTAGGTCTGATTTTGTTCAAAAGGTCTTAAATCAAGCGCAAGGCTTTAAAGAAAAAAAGTCATGTAGTTTTCGGCGTGAAAAAACAAAAGGTAATATCCACAAAAAATGTTGAGGCTTTTGGGGTTTAAGGGATGTGCGCATGATAGCGAAGAAAGGAAGCAGTTTCTTGATGAGCGTTTTTGTACATGAAGTATATGCAGTTTACACCATAGAGTGCCAAATCGTGTGAAACCATTTTTCAATGGGAATGAATTTAGCCATGAAGACGAGGTTCGAACGAGTTTGGGTTTAATTATTCCTTATTGAATGCGTTTCACACGATTTGGCACTCCACAACTCTCTTAAATAGGGTGTGGAACCATAAATGCGCATAAAAGCCAACATGTCATCGCCCTACATTGTACACTCACAAGAAATGGCTTGTATCCACACCTATTCTTTTCTTTTGTACGTTAGCAGTCTTGGCGCTTTTCATAGGGTTGTGACAATTTAGGAGACCCTGTTCACTAGTGACCCTGCAGAATTCTTCAGACTTGTACGGAATAAAAACTGCAGATTCTGCAGTTAAATTCCGTACAAGTCTGATGACGCATCAGGGTCACTAGTGACCCAGGGTCGCTAGTTTGTCACACCCCTTTTCATCTCAGTTCAATGGTATAAATAATACTATGTAATTATATTCTGGTATGTCAAGCTAAATAAGTCTGTGTCTCTGAGATTGATTTTGATAGAGCCACTGATCAATGTTAATTGTTCTTATATTTGAACCTGAAACCTGGAACCATAAGTGTAATTCTGATGGTGTTTTCAACAAAATGAAGCTCACAGAACTGAATTTGGATTTATTTCCGCAAATACTCTTTTGCTTGGATTTGCTTCATACATACTTAGCCAGGACGAAGCCTGATTTCCCTGCAGGAGAGAGAGGAGAACGGGTGTATGAAACTTTCGAATGGAGAAAATTTTATAACGTCAGAGGTGAATGCTATTTTGGTAAAGCGGAGGCGAAAGGGGGACTGCGAAACTTGTCGTAAAAAATAAATCCTCCACCACTTGGTGGTGTATTGGAAAGGGAATGGTGATTCACTATGAGAGTAGGTAAAAATCTCAATTCCCTTGGCACAGTTCAGTACCTTCCATTCTCGACCAGTGTCTTTAGAAATACACCCCTTGGTTTTTGGGTATGATATATGATACCCAGATAACAAGGTCAGTTCCCGTTCAATTATGTACAAGTGTAATGCACTGAACTGTGTCCTGGTGGATGAGCATATCGTAACTCATGGTGATACCCTCAATAGATATAGCCAAAGAGGTTCTATATAGATAGAGATGCAAAACGTTACGTAATCTTTAGAAATTCACCGTCTCGCATTTTTTTTGCCGACCACAAAGAAAACCTAGAGTAACAACACTATAAAGCCAATGGCTGTGCCGCCCTCCGCTCTTTCCCCATCTGTTGGTGCAAGCTTGCATCTCCCTAATCGTCTGTGATACAAATTAAAATGTATGTGTTTAGAGTGGCCATGTGTAATAAAATAGTGTACCTGGATCATTGTTCTCAGTAAATACCTTTTTTTCTCATAATGCAATGCGCGCTTAGGTGAAAAGATGTTCATTGAGTCGGTTTATTTAAATCAAGACGACGGATGTGTCATTTCTATCGTTGTGTGGCCATGGGTAGGACAACATTTACACCCAATAGCACCCCACCTCCAACAACTGATATTTTGGCGGATTGTTTGTATCGAATTGACATTTATGTGTGGTATACACGCCCCCAACCTATATTATTGTCCGTGGCAATATTCAAAATGTCAGCGCCCAGCCTTGGACGAGAACTGGTTTGATGCGTTTTTCAGCACACCACTGGCTATAGCCAACGCATGTGAATCTCAACCGTATTACACATTGTCAGCAGCAGACATTGCCCATTATCCCATCTGGGAAGTTACAACACGGGAACACCTTTATTATAAATGATACAGTTAGATTGGATTAATACGCATTAGTTTTACAAGCTGTTGTGTTTTTAACTCTAAATGAAGCAGAGCATGCAGTAATATGTTCACGAGTTGTTTAACACCCTATTTGGATTGAGACTTAAATAGGAAAATTAAAATCGGTAACGTATTTCTGTGCTTCTTCTGCGTTGAGTTTAACTTTAAACTATATTGGGCCCAAATATATAATATTAACATGAACCCGCAACGCATTTACAAGCCACTGACTTATGTACTATATAGACCGTATCAATATGACGGCAGCCACCAACTTTTGGTTGGACAATATGCATCATTCGAAGACTACAATAGACCAGTTAACAGCAGTTTGTGTAAACATGTTAGGGCCTGGTATCTTGAAATATTCGGCCTGAACTGTTACAACACAGCTGGTCAAGTGTACGGTTAGAGTTTAAATACTATGGGGCCCTACCGATTCGCAGGCATGGATTCGCAGGCAACAAAAGAAAGTGACGTAGGATTTTAACTGGTCTATACATTAAAGCGACAGGAAGAGATTTCAGGAAGAAGCGCCCGCGCCCCCAATTTTTCTCGAACCCCGTTTTTTAACATATTTGGAGTGCTTCCCATTTATTCGATCACACCTGAAGTTAAAAGCCGAAATACGCCATTCTTTATGTACTAAGATATGATTTTAGTACTTTCTGTCGTGCACGCAGAAGCAAAGCACGGTGTTCAATGGGGACAATTACGATGGCAGCAAGTTTCAAAACAAGGTTTTGCGGTTTCCTTTTGCACCATTTGTCAAATAACCTCGAAACTTCTCGTAGGTGGTCTACCACCGATCCGTGAAATTTGAGAGAATTTGTATCCTCCTAAAAAATCTCCTCCTGTCACTTTAACTCGCAATTGATCCATGTTTAGCGAATGCACAGGGATCATTGAAAGGTGATGTATTGTGGACGGAATGCGTCTATCTTATCCACCAACATGGCTGGCTATTGAATAGGTCTAGAGGGTCAGTAGTTATTATTCCATGAGAATGGGAGATTTGAGGTGGATCCTAAATATTTTTGTGAGCGAGCAAGGGGAAAGGGAGGAATAACCCGTAATGAGCAGCATGAGCACTCGGAGATGCAATGAACGATATTCTTAATTAACTATCAACACAGGCGAGAACCAATTATTCCCGTTGGCTGCAGAATAAGTCCCATATGTATATTTTGTTTATAAATATTCAATTTTTCAAGCGGCCTTCTCCATCGAAGACATATTAAGGCAAATTTAATCATGATTAAACTCTCAGCAGCGTTTTGCACGTTCATGCGAATGAGCGAACTTAACTCACTATCATATTCGTTTCCTATTTCAATGGATAAAACTCAATCAATCAATCACATTTATTTTCATCACCTCAACATAATATACAAGCTTGTACATAAGAAACAATAATGGTGATTGAAGATGAGAACCTTGCTAAACGCATATCGTGTGATTGCAATGCCTTGAAGCAATATGTTTCAATAGTAAACTACAGAAGGACATCGCCGGATAAGGGGGAAGGACAGCCTCTATATTCATCATAGTATTATATTTCCCCTCAATTATGAGTTGGTGTTTTACAACTACTTCATCATGTACGCATGGTGCTTTTTTCCCCCAAAATAACTTGTTCAAGACAAAGAGAAAAATAATGGAAGACACTTCAGGGGCATGCTCTCTGGAAAAAGCTTAGAGCATGCCCATTTCAATGACCATTTATTACTTAAATGAAGAAGCAGGCTAGGAAGATGTTGCATAGCTGCCCCTTGTTTATGGAGCTTGTAAGTGACGCTATAGATTGAGGGCAGGTTTAATTGATTGGCGATATGTTGGCCCGTGAGTGGTTTGAAAGCCACATATAACCCACATACTTAACAATATTCAAAACGCTACGGTCATTTCTTATGTGGATGGGCACTGTTCAAAATACCATAAAACGTTTTAATTGACAGCTGGTACATGGAACGTACAAATAACTGTAAAAAACGTCGTTTAAACTGTTGTGAGTTTCCAGCTTGGCCAGTACAACGGACAATTTTTATGGGCATTTTAACAGGGTGGTTGCCCGGGGGTGGTTGACGTAGCAAACTGGTACCAATGAATTATTTGCTCCCATCTTGAAGCGTATTGGCTATTTCTTTCTGATAATTTACCTTTTTTTTTCATTTTTACATAGGGTTTTGGGTTAACATAAAGGTGCAACATAGAAAGATTCTAAGATACACGCCATGCTCGAGCATGATCAATAAAATGAAAATATCCTTTCTCGTTTTAGTAACTACGGTACCATGCTTCGTTTTCTTCTCTTGTATTTGGGTACCAGATGCAGCGAATGAGTCTACTCTTCCAGGATACGTCCACTATGTCTGGACACAGACTGAAGGATCCTTGGAATTTGAATTTCACAATTTACTGAGTGTAATAAGTGTCCAAAAGTATCTACATCCAAAGATGATAATGTTTCATATTCTGGCAGACGAAATGTTTCTTAGAGGGGAATACTGGGATGAAGTAAAGCAGATGCCAAATATAAAGCTTATACTGGGTAAATATTCAGGAACTGAGGCCACAAACACTATTGTGAAAAAGAATGCAACAACCAACCCGATCATATTTGGTAAAACTGTCACCGATCAATACCACCAAACGATCTTGTGTCGCCTGAAGGCTCTGGCTTTATATGGTGGCGTATACCTTGCACAATGATGTTCTTGTTCAAGACTCCATGGAAACGATAGCCCATTATGATTTTGCAATTGGCAAAGACATGGGCCGCATCAATCCTTCGATAATATTATCCAGGAAGAATCAACTGTTTGTTCAGAAGTGGCTGGAAACATTTCGCGGGTATGATGCACAATTATATAATGCGAATGAAGCATTGATATTACTCGTTTCTCTGCATCCTGACTTAGTGTTTGTGGAAGAGAAAAGATTTAGTAGAAAAGATCTTAGCAGAGCGGGGTGTAGAAGCAATATATTCTATGGGTATTGTAGTCATTACGACAACTTTGCTTTGAAACTTTATTACGTGTTTTATAGGCAAAGATTGCATCTCGCAGATGTTAACATCATGAAAAATACTTTTGGGGAAATGGCGCGACGGTTGTTATATAACTCGTCGGCTATTAAACCCCGGGATTACAGTTCAAATGGTTCTGAAAAGTATGTCGTTCCAAATATAGTCCATTACGTGTGGTATTCGTCCCATGATTTTAAGTTCTTCACTACCTAAGCACTTTAAGTACACTTCGATATCAAAAACCGGACAAGATTATGTTTCATACAGACGCTGAACCTGACAGTGTATATTGGGATAGTTTTAAACTAGAAGCTGGTGAGGTACTGCATGTTATTCATCGCGACCAGCCTCGTGATATATTTGGTATCCCTATTAGTGCATTGGAGCACAAAGCTGATTAACCCGAATGGAGGTTCTTCTTGAACACGGAGGGATTTATCTCGACATTGATGCTGTTGTCGTTCGTAATATGGATCCGTTACGCAAGTACAACTTTAGCATGTGTATAGAAAACGCGTGGGGCGACGCTTTAGCGAATGGCGTTATGCTGTCAGCGCCACAATCGCCATTTTTGAAGATGTATTATGATTCGTACAGAAAGTATGACGATCGGAAATGGGGCTGGAATTCGGTTATAGAGCCATATCGTCTAGCATGTGAACATCCCGATTTAATTAACATTGAACCAATATCACTTATAGTCCCACAGTGGACTGATTGGTGGGACTTAGGCCGAATGTGGAAGGACGGTGCCCTCGTAGACTGGTCTCACAGTCACGTTATCCAGTGTACGAGCGTTTCATTGACGTTGAAAACGATCCACTGCAAATCAAAATGAACACAAACTTTTGTGAGAAATAGCAAAATATTTATGATGGCAAGCCAGAATGATACTGGACGACGAATGAAAACTGGTAAGTTTACGTTTTGTAGCTTGATAATTTTGAGATATCCGTTTTCATTAGTGCTTTATACGTTAAAGGAACGCTGATTGACATATTAAATAAATCAGTTGGTATTGGAAACGTTGGGAACTAGTCACTGCAAAGATCGTTATTGCTGTCCTTGTCATCGTGAAGCAATATTAGGGGTGGGCATATTACCACTTTTTGTCAAACGAGTAGATTCTATGGCCATTTTGACTTGCCAAAAATTGAAATCTGTAAGCATTTGAGTCAAATGAATTTTGTATGGTTCATGGATTTTACCTTGTTGCTTGTAAAGTCAATGGAGAAATTTGGCAATTTTAGACTAACTTCAAAAGGCAGATGCCTTTGTATATTCGATAATATTGCACCAAAGGAAAAATATAGTATTATGCTGAATTGCGAAGAGAGTCAGTTTAACGGAAAATGTATGTTGGGTGCCAAAGCAATGGAATAAAATAACTTAAAAGCGATTTATTGGTATAACTCTATCGGCACATATATAAGAAATAGCTAAATAAAACGTACCAGATGGTTTTCATGGCATTGAAAGTATTCCGTGCGACCAAAAATCCAATTTTATTCGACCAATATTAAAACTGTACAACGTCATGGAAGCTACCATGTTTAGTCCCTGTGGGAGATTTACAACGCCGCATGCAATACGAAACGAAGCCAGCGAAAATATATCTCATACACGCATATATCACGTGCAAGTTTGCCACAAGCCTCATACTTTTGAACTTCGTTGAGCACACAAAAGGATAGGAGCGAAGGTCGTTTAGAATTTTATGCAAGAAAAAAACACTACACGTTTTAAACCTCAGTGCTATGAGAAAAAATTTCAAGAGGCGGGTTTTTAGTGACATCATTTGTAGGAACAAAGTTTTAGTTGGCCTAAACACCTAAACAATCCATGAAACGTGGACATTTGAAAAGGGTCGCGTAATATTTAGTTTTAGCGCAGTTCGCACGGTAACCACTGATCTCTATTTACAATGGATTGGCTAAACAACAGTGATGTATATTAGATGAAGGGAGCAAAGGGCGGGCATCTTGGTCTACCGAACACAATACCATTCCAGATACACCTGCTTAACAGAAGTGGATCCGGGTGCACGTTTAGAGGACATGCATTCCAATACGAGCAAATACAATGAGCTCACTGACTTGATTCTGTAGTCTGTTATGTCGCTTATCCACATTTCAATGGGAACAATTTTGTATATGTAAATGACCGGCTCTTAACTACCTGCTTGGGCTCTTTTGGATGACAACACATGGCCATCAGGCTTCCATTTACGAAGCCAGTTTCCAATCCATTGTATAGAGGGCAGTGTTCGAACCACTTAATGCGCAGTTCAGCAATTACGTACTTTTCAATGTACCGAGTAGCGTTCTTTGTATGATGTAGAGCTTCCTAATTTTATTTTAAACAACTATAAGTTCTCAAGAACCCAGGCTCATTTTATAAAATATTAGGCACAAATGTATGCTATTTTGATAAATTTATATATTTTCAAGGGAAAACGTTAAATTAAAGCTGGGTTTTTAATTCCAATGTTAAAAATCAAACGCGATAGTCTTTCGTTACAGGCCCGAACTTGACTACCCACGATCATCTTTCAATTGTGGTGAAAGAATAAACATGGTTGTGCAAACGATAGCGTAATAATAACACGTGGCGGTTCCTTAAATCGTCTACTGGTTCGAAAGTAAGCGGAAAATGTTTCTTCGCAAGGAATACTCCATGACCATGGCAAACCCCCATCTGGGACGCATAGTTAGGGATATTCATTATATATGTGCGATAGATTTATACAAATAAATTCCTTTAAGCCAATAGACTGCAAAAGGACATAGAAAGGTCATTGTAAACCTGTCCTGGCATGCTATAACATATAATTCATGACCTTTGTATTCGATCCACTGATGTATAGCACGTTAGAATAAGACGTTGCATGCCAACTGGCTTCACGCTAACTTTGGTTCGAGCACTGATCCAGTGATCACAACACAATCATATGGCAAATCGTAATTCGGAACCGGTGCATGAGCCAAGGCTTTAACCAGTAACCGTGTAATGGATAATAGCGTGCCAATAAATCAGCGGATTGAGCCCACAATAGACCAGTTAACATCCCACCGTCACTTCTTTTGTTGCCTGCGAATCGTTATGGCCATAGTTATTAAAACTAACAGATACAATTGCCAGTGTGTAACGCAGGGGACCTATTCAAGATACCAGGCCCCAACATGTTTACCAAACATTGTGTGTTTCTGTTAACTGGTCTATACATTGAGATTTCACAACAATGATACAATGGTGTACTCATGTTCTTTGAATGTCTACTGGACGTTTGCAAGTACTGACTAAGATATTCTATTTACTGCTTTGCCCCTACAATACCATTTTTGTAACATTGAAGACTATTTATGTTAAAGAAAGGTGGCCGACCAAATGCAAGTATGTACTACTCTCAACATCTTTCCATACTGCAAATTCAAAATGGCGTGCCCCCCAAAAAATCTAGAATTAGCCCGATAGCAGCAACTTTATGGATTAAAAGTATTTGAAACAATTTTTTAAATATTACAAATTATTGAATAAAAGAAACATTTATGATGCTCTATAACTGATCAAATGATGTCAGGAAATATGGCAGCCATAATGTTTAAAATCTTTAAAAATTGCATGGTAAAAATTTAGAATCGGATCAACCGCAATCAAAATAAATGTGTTCTATCACAATTTTGACAATTAGAAATATACTTTTGACCATACCTAAATGATAGCAGAAAATTCTGATTTCTACACCAGCGTCAAATTTAAATAAAGCCAATATACCGAAAAAAAAATTTTGTGAGTTGCTATAATCCAAGGTTAATTTCTAAGTCTTTCTTTAACATTATAATTTTGATTTGTGGCTAATACTTGTCATTTTTATCACTGTGATGGCGTTTTTGAAGATGTTGGATATTTTGGCTGCATTATTGGTTTAACACGTCAGAGCGTTAAAGTGTCAAAACAAAAAAAATGTGTACATTATGTATCAATCTTATATCGAAAATCTCGTCTACAAGCACCGATCTTTTACTAAGATAGGGAATTTTCTAAAAATTATTGTTTTGGCCACACACCCCCAGTTTTGAACATGAAGTATGTGACGACTTTGGAATTATTGAGTCCAGTACGATATTCGTCAAATAAATATGTACTGATGTAGTGATGATTCAATTATTATCAGTGCTATGGTATTACTTGGAGCCATCTTGAATATCTCGTAAGCCACGGCCCAGGCAGCAATGTATTTTACGATGTGGGGGAACCCTTTTAGTATCATGTTGGTCAGCAGTTACGGCGCTTTGTGTGAATAAACCTTCTGGGCTCCCGCCCTAAGACCGTATTCAATATGACGTCAGCCCCAGCATGTTGGTGGAAAGATGCATACATTCCAGGACTTACAAGACATTAAAGCTGTCAATCGATCATGTTTAGCGATGCACAAGGATAATGACAGGTGAATGTATGTGTAACTGGAATGCGTATTACCTGTCACCAACATGGCGGGCTGTTGAATCGGTCTATAACACCACTGGCGAGTGCCAAATTGTGTAAACACGTTTTTCTATTGAGAGTGAAATGCGCATATGATGAGATGCGATTTATTCCGTATTGAAATAAGTGTTTACACAATTTGGCACTCGACGGACCCTCATAATAAGCAGTCAAGACTCAGCACCTGCTGTGAATGGTAGAGGAGAGTCAACATCCTTCTGCTGACTGACTCCTCTTGCGGTCCAGATCCTCTTAGATAGGTTACGGCGACGGTAGCATTTCCACGGTGTGTCTGTGTCACAGAATGCGAAGGATACTATTTTAAATTAGTACTGTGCGATAGATTAACGTTATCAGTCGTCATAGCGAATGTGTGTAAATGAAAAACTAATCTCAATATCTCCGGAAAAACGAAGGGGTTCTATGGAAGTTTTGCATTAGATGGTCGCCTATGTTGGTTTTGAAGTATGCTATTAATTGGTCTTCAAGCTATAGAACCAGGAGGAAATTGAACGTTTTTGTTGGTACTTCGGTGCTCGCAGAACACCGAAAAGTGAACACGCAATCCGCTATGGTTCGCATCCAATTTCCCACAATGTCTTTCGGTATGATTCAGCTTGAGAATTTTCCAACACGATTCAATTGTTACGCCAACTATTTTTTTTTTTCATTTTAGAAACAGGATTAGTATACCGGACTGCCGTTCAAGATAGGCATTAATAAGATTATTAATGACCATTACTCACATGAATCAAATCATGTCTTGCAATCAACAAACTTAACATCTTCAAAACGTTATTGCGAGTGTGTTTAGCACTTAACTGATAAGGGGCTCATGGGGAATATTTTTGGTTGTTTTTTAGCCCGCATTTATATGGTTTATCGTTTGTATTTGCTCTCCTTTTGGTGCGGGACTTGACGATTTTTATGGCAAAACTACGTATCAAAAACAATCGGCCTTTTGAGATACTTACCTTTAAAGTTTGCCGGTTTGCATTTCTATACCATTTAAAATTAGCTGATTGAATACCTTTAATATTTTATCCTATTTTTCTTAGATCCATAAATGTTGAGGTTAATGAGTGAAACCAATTTGAATTAAAACCCAATTTGTCAAATTACGTAGTTTTGCCAGTAAAAATTTGGGAACAAGTAGTTTTAGGGCAAAAACCATGCTATATTTCAAGGGCTGAACCAAAATATCATTTACAAAAGAAATTATAAATCTTGATATGTGTTTTGTTTACAACATTTTAGTTGATCTTACGGGTTTTTTTAGTTTGATAGTCCCATTATGTATAGCAAAACACTGGCCCTCATATAAAGTTTTTTATGGCAAAACAGGTATCTCAAAATGTAGTTTTTTCATGAATAATAAGCGATTTTTGAGAGCAAATGACACGTAACTAAGAGTACCAGTTTTTGCCTAAAAATACCTTCAGAATGGTAAAACACGCACCCGAGTTAGATGTTCTCTCGAATGAAAGCAGTGTCTAGCATATAAGTACTTTGTCAATGAAAGCACGCCCCCAAATTGCCCATAACTACTACTCAAAAAGCAAAATTTCGATTTTTCCTCGTTCTGCCAAAAAGGCCGGGGGGTGATGTGACAAGGGCAAGTCAGTATTCGATGGGTGGTAGTCAATGGGGTTGTGGAGTTGTTGCTTGATGGGTGGGGTAGTCATGTAATTGATGGGCACGGGATCCAGTTGGTTGGCAGATGGTGGTGAATCATTGGTTGCTGGAGTAGTGGAGTCAACAGTGGACGGGGTTACAATGACAAATTACTTGGATTAACACTTTGCATGCCATTTATTTTCACCTCTCACTCCCTTGCACAAACTAAAACACCATACCACTTAAAGCAATAACAGCACATTTGTTTGAAAGAGCCCCCAATTTTCAAAATTGATATTTTTCACAGTTATGTTGGTAATTGTCTAAGAACACATCTGCGAAAAAGATCCCAATTGTATTTAACGCAGAGCGGAAATACTAAGTTTCAGTCCGTCCATGATGAAATATCCACCACTTGCTTGACCCAATAAACCACTAAAATGGATGAGCGTAGATACGCAACTGCGCTATTTTCCGCTTTATTTCATATTGGAAGACCGATTCCAAGAGCCGTTGAATTATTAATCGGAGATCTCCGATATTAATTATTCTAATTACAAAATTCCTTCGTTTTGCAACACATAGACATTTTCGAGCTTAACCATTCACAGGTATAAGTTTTACTTATCCAGTTACCAATGCAATCGTTGAAAAATCAATTTTTTTGGAAAATTGAGCGGCTCTTCAAAAAACATGTGCTATTATTGCTTTAACGATGGAGATCTGGTTTTAGGGGAAGGCATACACACTGGTATGCCCACTACGGGCGTAATTAAGATATTATGCCTATAGAATCCACTCCCATTTTCATCTTAGGTTCATTTCTTTTACAAAAAATTCGAGCAGCAGTTCTAAAGTTACGGTATAAATCAAGGCAGAAAAAAAAATTTTAAAACTCAATTCTCGAAATTAATTTCTTCTATCTCTTATTTATTGCATTTTATTCAAGTACCTATTTTTAATGTTTTTATTCCGTAAAAAATCTAGAGCTTAAAACTGGATTTTTTTAAAAATGGACTAATTTTGTCAATTTTCTGCTACCAGATTGAACTAAAAAAGTTGAATTAGTGGGT
>JAMKCH010042880.1:0-12662 GCA_023653785.1 Ophioderma brevispina
TGTCATTTTTCAAAAACTAGGGTTATTTGGGTGAGAATGTTCAAAATTCTCTTCCCCCCCCCCCCCAAAAAAATAGGGTCTGTTTGGGTGAGTGGTAAACCTTTAAAATATGGAGTCTTTGGTGGAAATGATGCTGAAAACGGGGTCTTAACAGCCTTATAATACATTTTGCTCATTTTGCACAAAAATATGGAATAGGTCAATGAATATATGTTCAACATTGTGTACAAAGTCTGTTTGTACAGGTTTGAAGAACACATTGAAATACAGATTGATACGTGTAACCTTCCCACAAAACTGCAAATTTCATGAAAAATCTCAAATTATGCCTCCCCTTTTTGCCACAATAGCAATTCCCTATGCCACATGTCTACACCCTCTCTTCATATTTGTGTTGGGACAGGCGCTGGAAGGGGAAACCATGAAAATTTCAAACCGATAGCTTGTCAACGCATCACAAATGGGCAAGAACTAAAACGCTTAATTTGCACTTTTTGGTTGAAAATATGTTATTATACAACTTTAATGGAGCATCTTGGGGCTCTTTTGGTTCATAATTAATGTTGTTTATGCAAAACAATCCGGATTTTTCAGATTGTGTGTATTGTGATTTAAAAAATCCAATTTTGCCGCATTTTTGGTCAAAATATGCGCATTAGGGTAAAGTAAGACTAGCGAATAGACTCAAAATTGCTGTGATGTATTAGAGAAAAGTTGCAAAATGATATTTGTACATTTCTCTAAATACATCATAGGAAGAATATTGTTTTCCCGTTTCAGTGAAACACAAATTTAAACATTTTCTAAAATAAATGATTAAAATTAGTTGGTAAATGGCGATTCAAATGCTTGCAATATCATTGTAATCTTTAGGTCACATATATCAGGAAACAGACCCTCAAAATCCAGTGATACCTTTTACGTTAAGATTCTGTACATTTTTGTGTGAAAGATGACATACAGGTGGCCGGGGCAAAATAAAGAAATAAAAGACTTGAACTTGACACTTGTCCTCCAAATGACTGTTATGTCCGAGTACAAAAAAATTAATAACGTTGCAACGGATTGTCCGATTTCAAAAATTCGAAGTGTTCTGAGTTGCTGAAGAGTCTCTCTTTCACATACAATACATTTTAAATCCACGGATGCAGACACTTATTTTCACCTGAACTGCCTACTAGACGTGTAGAGCCATTGTTAGTGCCGCGCCCATGCAGTTGGAAATATTTCAGGCGATTTAGATGGAGTTTTTTTTTAAATACCTATCCTCGGTTACGAATAAATTAACCTTGAGCTTCTCCGTGCGTTCAATTAACGTGAACCGCATATTTCATCGTTTATTCGAAAAGGAAACGAGTATGCACAAAACTCGTAAAAGAAAAGTTGTTTGGCAGACTGTGTCCACATCTTTGTGCAGGACCATAATCCATAACAGGCTGCGTAACGCCCGTTTATATTCAAACAGGGTTTTAGAAGAAATCGAACACCATTGGTATTCACCGACCTATATGAAATACAGGTAAACTGGTGCCGATCATGGATGAGATTTAAAAAAACAGCGGTTTTATAGTAATCTCAGCAATGCATGGTACCATATTGCATGACTTGCATATAGGTCGCTGGATACCCTTTAGTTTTCTTCTAAAAATGCGTTGAATTGAATAAAAATGAGGTTCAGCAATAGGTTACTGGTCTTTGTGTTTCTGCACAAAGATATTAGGTCACAGCTTGCCAAACAACATTTCTTTCATGACTTTTGTTCACCTTCGTTTTATTATATGAAATATACAGCTAAAGTTAGTTGAACTCACAGTAGAAGCTCGAGGTTTATTTATTCGTGAACGAGGACAGCTCAATCTAAATCGGGGCGGTGATAACATATGTAATCTTTTCAACTGCATGGGTAAACAATAGCTCTGAATTTCCAGATAGAAAAGAATCTCATGTGTTTATCCTTTGAATGCGAGCGGATTTACTGAATAACAACTGCGGCATTATTTGCTGCAGGAGTCAATGTGGTATGATATACATCACTGGTCACTGATATTCAGGGGAAGAAATTGAATGACATTTTATTAATTTTAAAGAAAATGTGCAACCTTTACGATTGACATACCAGTATTTTATTCATTACAAATACCGTATTGACACGAATTATGGTGAAGTGACTTTCTGGTTCCATTCAGTATGTACCTCAAGCTTCAAGTGCATAATTTTTACATCCGTGCGATGGCCTATTTGCGATCTTTGCTTAAAGCAATATTAGCACATTTGTTTGAAGAGCGCCCTCAATTTTTCAAAAATTTTGAGATTCTTACTCGGTTGCATTCGTAACGGGCTAGTAAACTATACCTGTGAATGGTTAAGCTCGCCAAAAAAACCCGCTTCACTCTTTTTTTGAGAGCGAAGTTTTCTCTCTTTTACATTTAGAGAGCAAGTATTACAAATCTACTACTCTATCCGGTTAACATAGTGCAATAAGAGATTTCAGAAATTGAAAGCCCTGATTTTGCACTGATGTAAAACTTTCCATCAAACATATCTCCATTTTATAGGATTTATTTGAGAATTATTTCTTTGTTGCCAAAATTCTGAAATTTCAAATTTTGTGTTTGAGCAACAACGAAATTCAGCCTACGTTTTAGACTGCAATATAAGCAGCTTTCTTTTCCAATTTTAACATATTTCTATAGACAAATACAAGGTAAGAAATGTATTTACCGTCTAATCTAATGAAATCACTAAGTACGACACAACATATGTATGCTTTGAATTCTCTTGTTGCACCTTAAATTAAGTCCATGCTCAATTCCAATAGAATACAAAATTTGTTTCATTAAAAAGCAAAATGGAAATCCTCTACAGATACGTTAATACCTGAGTAATTATTTTTTTTGTAAATATATAAATCAATATGACGATTGCCACACTGATTTTTGTCATCCTCCCGGTACCGGTGTGAAAGCAGATATAGTCCGGTGGGAGCCATAGTCCGGGGCTCCATACACGATAACGGAATAAAGCGTGAAACTAATGTTGCGTAAAGAGTCAACTGAATCGATTACCCTATTGTTCACCATTGTTCCCGGACTATGAGTACGCCGGACAATGGTTACTTCTACACCGGTAGTCGGTTAAATCTCAAAGGAGTTATATATTGTAAATAGTGTTATGTTCTGCCCATTAAAGAGACACTGGCACATTTGAAAAATGGTGCACCCTCAAGATTTTTCAAAATTGATATTTTTGCATGGTTGTAAAGCTTTTATATACATTTTAGCCCTCACCTGAAATGTTTAAGACCAAAATCAGCGTCCTTATGGGTAAACAGAACGATTTTATAATGTCGCCGGCGACATTAATTCAGCAGACGACGGAAATGGCATTTAACACAAGAAAACGCACGCCGTATGCATGTTTCCCACGGCATGTACCCTGTTTGATCGGTCTGTGACCTTTGTGGTTTTAATATCAACGAGTACGAGTCTATGATATTCATGTAATATACACAGTTGTTGATTAATGTTATGGAAAACTTAAAGGTTAGCCTACAAATTACCTGGATGTCATTAACGTCCCTATCTGTTTTTGAGTATGTTATTTTTATGTATAAAATGTATCTCTATTCTTCCAGTAACCTAGACAATCATTTGAGAGCAAATTGAAGAAATTTCATATTTTGTGAAAATGTGCCAGTGTCCCTTTAATCTTATTTTACATAGAAAGCGTTGAAAGTGAATCCAACCCAGTACTTTTCACTATTAGTTTTGATAAGCTCATCTACCAAGGACACAGTTCAGTGGATGTACTTGTACATACATTGCCATGAACTGACCTTGTGTGATCTAGGTATCATAACATATCATACCCCAAAAAACAGGGGTGTATTTTCTAAATACATGGTGCAATGAAGGCTACTGAACTGTGCCAAAGGAATTGAGACTTTACTAGCTCATAGTGTTTACAATTGACGGTTCTAGTGTGGCTTCGTAAGGAAAAAACATTGGAATTTCCACTTTTAGAACTGTTTTTACCAGTAATATGACGAAAATATATATACCTTACAAGTAGCCGTAACCTAACACATAAATTACTTTAAAATTCACTCATTAAGTTCCTGTTTAAACCATTTATAATTGCAATCAACGCTAATTATGTCCTAAAACAATGCGGGGAGGGGGCGTACAATTTTGCCACATTGGGTTTTTGCATGATAGAATACCTTTTTTAAGGGTGTTCTTTAGATTGGCCTACAAAATATAAAACTGCTTAAGCGCTGATTACCGATCTTGTACCGATATGAAAGGGCCATAAATTACTCCCTGTGAAATTCCATAAGTTACGTTTCGAAGATCAGATTTGTCAGAATTTTCAATAATCGTGTTGCTTTATATTAAGGAATTTTCGACCATCCATGGGATCAACGGGTGCGAGGCCTATATATCAACTTTGAAAAAGTATAAGTAACATGAACCTGGAAGATCACGTCTTATTCAAGATTTTCAAATACTACTACAATGTGTATGCAAGTTTGTATGTGCATGTGTGTGAATGTACGCAAAGTATATGCACACATATGCATATACAAACTTACATACGCATTGTGCATGTGTGTGCATGTATGTGTCGTATGTGTGTTATGCAGACATGTCCTTGTATTTGTATGTAGGTGAGTATACACAATGTATACATACATGTGTATGTATATGTGAGTATATGGACGTCATCTTATGAATATTTTTTATTCGTAAAGTTACATGTAATTATCTTGCAACGAATCCCATTACCTGCTTGTTCAATTAATTTATAGACTGTTAGATTATTCGATTGAGGAGTTAATTGACCCATTGTAATTCAGTACTTCTTGACGTAAGTTCTTTTGAAATTTGTCAGGACTTATCAATTGATGTGTGTAATTACTGTTAGTAAGTTCTGTATCCCAAACGTCCTTTTCGGAAAATGACTACCGACCTGACGATCACCGCAAAAGGAGGTAGCGTTATTTTTCTTGTTAGATCTAGGAGCAATTTCCCTCTATAAAACAAGACAGGGGTCCGTTCCGTGATTTTTCAAAAAGTGAAAAATGTAGTTAAGGGTATTAGGGACATATGTTGTTTAGGCTCCACGTTATGTTTCATTATATATCACATATATTTTATTTATAGATATAAGCTATCTTTGAATATTATATATTAAAAAAAGGATATCTGAGATATTTTGACCCTTGCCGATGCTTGCAGTCATCTAAAATTCGGTCCCTAATCGCAAGCTTTCCATGTAGATATCTACAAAATGATCAAATCTGATGCCAATCTTCAAGAATCAGCTTTGGTATAGCTTTTCGTTTATCTTATCCAAACGGCATTATGATATTTTATGTGGCTGGGAAGCTTGAACATTTTAAAGTCGAGCTGGGTGATTTTAAGAATTACCAGGAAATGAGTTTGATACTGGCCAACCTCGTAACCAGAAATCACATGTACGACATCTACAATACTAATACTATTTTTATCATACCATCATGTAGATCCCTCGATTTTCATTGGATAATCGCCTCAATTTACTGACTAGATATATCCCGTATCACCCCCTCGGAGCGCATCTCAACGTCTGTATCATGTCAGTTAGGAACTGCGCATGCGTGACCATGCATCATGACAACAAATTTTGAAAATTCGGCTTTCATTTTTGACTTAAATCACTGCTCTAATTTGGCGATTTTTAACAATGTTGAACCGAGTTGGAACAAGATGTCAGCATAATCGCTCTCACATACACTAGACGACTTTAAAATAGATCAATAATTTTGTTTGTGAATCAGAAAAATATGATTTTTAGGGCTGTTTATTTTCAAAGATTCTTGTCGCTGAAAATTCGTCACCCTTGCACTCATTTACAATATGCCTACAGTCAATTTACCGTAAAGTATTGTTTGTTTTGTGAATCACCCTTACAATTTTCTTTAGGCCATATGTTTGTGCTTATTTTGTTCTGCTTGGGTATGATAAAATCGTTATTAGGCGAGTTTTGAGGTGACACGGATTATATCTAGTCTCGGATTCTGTATCAGGGCTCGGGCTGCGCCCTCGCCTGATATAGACTCCTCGACTAGATATAATCCTTATCACCCCAAAACTCACCTAATAACTAATAGTACGAATCAATTATAATATGATCTCTTTTGGTGGTTATCTCAACCTCAAAACACTCCAATCCGTAATACAATATTCTATTGTGTTTCGTAATACAATATTCTATTGTGTTTACAAATGCCTTTGGGAACATCTAATGAACAAAAGATTAAGCGTACCTTATATCTTAAGTTTTATGTGTTGTTTGCATGTTGGCTTATAATGGTAAGCTTTAATACATGCCGACGTAGCCAGTTGAACTTTTGAATAAACAAAGCGTAGTGATACGCACACTCACAGCTCGAGTCAATCGAAAGTGCAAGTGCATAGTAACAACAAGACTGATCGATAAAAAGCTTGGGCAATTCGTTGGGTGAATCTACCATTTTTAGTAATTATGTTAATAATGGTTCTTATTTAAATACGTGTTAAACATGTTAAAGAATGAGAATAACATTCGCCTTGTAGTTATACTTCAAGATAATCCAGTTGCTCGTGTTATACTTAAAATAATCTTGTTGCCCGTGTTATACTTAAAATAATCTTGTTGCCCGTGTTATACTTAAAATAATCCTGTTGCCCGTGTGATGACATCGACTAAAGAGAGGCTAAAAACAATGGCCCGTATTCTCAAACGATGTTTAACGCTAATCACTGGTTAAATCGCAATTTAAACGCCCGCTAAAATAAACGCAATTCTCAAAGCATGGTTAACTTTAAACGCTGTTTAAATTTTAGCCGAACATCGTTAAACATGCCTAAAACGTTGTTAAACTTAGACTTGGTCCGGGGGTAGTTTAAGGCGTGTTTAACTTCACGTTTTCATCAAATGCCTGATATTTTCAGCTCTGTGATACTCGTGGTAAGACCAGTTACCTCCTTTATTTCTCTTATCTTTCTTTTCCGAGTCCTCGGTTCATTTCCTCTCGTCCATTTTTCCTTTGCTAGGCTATTTTCATGCTCGTGTTTGTCTGTTATAGTATTGAATGATAGCTAGTGCGGCACAACGACATAAAACAGTTTTAGATAGGCCCGGTGTGAAAGCAGATATAGTCCGGTGGGAGCCATAGTCCGGGGCTTCATAGACGATAACGGAATAAAGCGTGAAACTTTGTTTTTTTTGCTCGTATCCACAAGTCATTGGTAATGGCTTTGTGAAACTAATGTTGCGTAAAGAGTCAACTGAATCGATTGCCCTATTGTTCACCATTGTTCCCGGACTATGAGTACGCCGGACAATGGTTACTTCTACACCGGGCTTTTGTCTCCATTATTCAATAAATTCTAAAGCTCCTTGCGTAACGCGACATTCTTGAAATTTACCCGTGGGCTTCATGCGTTGCATTTACAACTACGGAAGGCATTGTCTGGCATATAAATATTGTTCACGCACACGTAATGATATAGGCGAAATAGTCACAGTTCGGTGGATGATATTTACGGCGATGAAATACAGTGGTTAGCTAAACGACTTGTTAAAATATTTAACCTGCGGTTTTTTAAACAGTGCGTTTAGCTAACCACAGTTTAGGCCTAACCACTGTTTATTTTAAACATCGTTTGAGAATACGGCCCAATGTCTTTATTCTCTAAATAATTTCTCTAAATAACACTAAATAAACTCAAAAGCAACACTAATACTTTTCGTTGGTTTTCTATCATTCAACTAACTAAAGGCACGTAATTAAAAAAACACCGAAAAAATAATGTTTTTGAGTTGTTTTTCAAAACTATAAATCATACTTTTTCTGTTATTGTCGTGTCTGAAATGTGGTTCAATGAAGATCGACCTAATATAGCTTAATATTCTTTTACTCGAGAACTATACTTTGTTTGAAAACTGTAGAAGTGATGGTGTGGCATTATATATCCACAATTTCCTTAAGGTATAGTCACACAGAAGACAGCTCCCGACCCAACCACTTCCCGACTACACAAGACCGCATTTTTTTCAAAATCGGCTACAGTCTTGTTCAAACTTGCAAAATTTACAATTTTTATCCCGACCAGGGATGATTAGTCGGCGAGTATCCCCGTCGTCAACGAGACAAGGGATGCTGAAACGCCGAGCAGTAGGCGACAGCATCATGGAATCAACAAGATCCAGCACGTTTAATTGGCGACGCCACTTGTTCAGTCCCCGATTAGTCACCGACCTTGAAACGACGGCACAAGTTGTGACATGTTGCTGTCAAGACTGCTCGTCGATTGGTCGCCGAGTTGTTGACGCCAAGAAAGGTCCCGTCACATGAAGACAACCCGCGACGCGACCCAACCTCTTCCCAACTACACAAAACAACATTTCTTTCCAAATCGGCTGCAGTCTTGTTCAAATTACAAGACAAGAGATGCTCAATCGCCGAGCAGTAGGCGATCAAGCATGTCACTTGTTCAGTTCTCAATCAGTCGCAGACCTCAACACGACAGCACAAGTTGCTGTCAAGATTGCAAGTCGGCGATTTATCTTCTGTAGTCGCCGAGTTTAGTCGCCGATTCAACATATCCAGTTGGCTTGCATTTTCTCTCCCGCTTGGAGCAGACTCATTGCCGACCACTTTCCAACTGCACACAACCACTCATGATGCGCACCAACTCATCGGCTACCGCTTCCAAACCGCTCATGTGTTCAAGCCGACCTTCACGATTCCAAAACCCGCCACGATTTTTTTAAGCAACAAGAAAAAATGTTTTTTTTTTCAAATTTGCCACGTGCTCCCGACCACACAAGAGTGTAGAAGACTGTACAGGACAGTCCCAGACTTGGCCAAAACTACACCTGAAAAAGGAAAATTACTCACGATTTTCGAAAAAATGGCCAATCGGCACCAGTCTTGAGCAGTCTGGAAGTGGTTTTTAGCAAATAATGGGTAAGGCTACAGACGACTCTGCCAGCAACAGGCCCCCCACCAGACCTTTGCCAGAGGAATACACATGAAAAAGAAAAACTGCTCACGATTTTCGAAAATTTGGCATCGGCCACCAGTCTGAAGTGGTTTTCTAGCAAAAATCGGCTGTGTGGATGAGCTTTAGTTGTAAGAAAACGAGATCATCTCCATTTTAAAGCGGCACTGGGCACATTTTCACAAAATATGAAATTTCTTCAATTTGCTCTCATGATGTCTAGGCCATTGGAAGAACAGATATATTTTACACATAAAAATAAATTCATACCCCAAAAAAAGATAGGGACATTGATCTGAGGATGGAGGATAAGGACATCCAGGTAAGTTGTAGGCCAACTTTTAAGTTTTCCATAACTTTAATCAACAATGTGTTAGATTACATTGAATATTTTTGACCGTACTCAATGATATTAAAACACAAAGGTTATAGACCGACACACAGGTTCATAGGTGGGAACATGGCCTACGGCGTCGTGTTTGTGTTAAACCCATTTTCGTCGTCTGTGATTTACGTCGCCGGCGACCAGTTAATATTAAAATCGTTCGGTGTACCCATAAGGAAGCGATTTGGTCTTAATCATTCGGGTGAGGGCTTTTGTATATTAAAAGCCTTACAACCACATGCAAAAATATGATTTTGAAAATTCTGAGGGCGCACTATTTTTACAAATGTGCCAGTGTCCTCTTTACCCAAAACAATTAAAAGATGATAAACCATTGTATAGAGATTTAAAAAAATATAATCTAAATTCTAAACATTTGTCATTAGAATATGGAGCCTCACAGAATGATGGGACCCATTTATTACGATAGGAGTAGTACTTTTAATACAGATTTCTGATTTTGTTTTGAACAAAGATTTTGATTATATTGCCGGTGAATTTTTAAACATTGTATATACACTGATAATTGTGCTAACGAATTTATTAAAGTATTTTATATGCAGAACATTTCTCTTATGACATGCCATTTCTATCAATTCAGCGTCCCAATATTTTAATTCATTAAGATTATATTTAGGAATTTCAATTCTGATATAACTGATCACTATTATATCTTTTAAAATATCTACAACTACAAGTGTCACTTATATTGCATGCAATCCAGTAAACTAAAGCCACATTATTACCCGCCCACAATAACATAATATTATTAACAAACACATTAGTATGCCAGTAATTAATAGGGGACTGGTCGCTCTTGAGATTCCCCAAATGCTGCTTACAAAACTTTTTTGTGAACAAATTTACTGACATTGAACAATTTTTTTTTCCCACTTCCGTAGTGCTATTCAAAGTAATCACCATTATTAAAATAATTATTTTGATCACATAAACGTCAATAAAAAATACATTTTAAACACTTACAATCATAACAAACTTCAATACGATATCTCACACCTGACATTAACCACTTTGATCAAAAACAGAACAAAATCACTGAAAATAGAAACCTATGAGTACAATCTTCAATAAACTTGTGAACACAGTAAACAGACTATTATGTCGTAACACAAACGCATATATCTCAAACACTTAAAAAGGGTGGTCGACTATTGACCCTTTTCGTGGTCAAAATTTGATCACTTTTTCGGAGTGGTGTGCCTAGTTACCTACTACCTAACCACCCCACCCCGGTAATAACCTGAAAATGGACCACGGTAATTTTTAGGTGCACGTGTTAGGCATGGTACCCAAATAAAGGCCTCCTGCCTATAGCAACTGGGAACTTTGATTGTCGCGTAGGACCCAAATTAAAAAAGGTGATTCCAGCCAGTCAATACACAATATCTACAACTCATTCACTTCTCTATTTTCCTTCCGCTCCCAAACATCAAAACTTCCCAACCATCAAACACCCCCAACCCCTCCTCTCCTTCTCTCTGTCCCCTCCCTCCTTCTTACCCATCATAAAAGATGAATAAACCATTGTATAGATTATTAAAAAATATTAATTAAATTCCTAAAATTTTGTCATTAGTAATATGGAGCTCACAGAACTGATGGGAACCCATTTTTTTACCATAGAGTACTTTTTAAAACGATTTCTTTCTGATTTTGGTTTTGAACAAATATTTCCGGGATTATAATGGCCGGTGAATTTTAAACATTTTATAACCACGATAATTGTGCTATACGAATTTATTTAAGTATTTATCAAAAAAAAACATATGCATGACATTTCCTCTTATTGCATCCCATTTCTATCAATTCAGCGTCCCAATATTTAATTCATTAAATTTATTTAGGAATTTCATTTACTGATCTAACGGATCACTATTATATCTTTATATCTACAGTTCACTTGATATTGCACATAAACTAAAGCCACATTATTTACCGCCCAAATAAATATATTATTAACACACATTAGTCTATTACAATTAATTAATAGGGGACGTGTCTGCTTATGACGATTACCACAAGCTGCTTGACAACATTTTTTGTGAAAAATTTACTGACATTGACAATTTTTGTTTCCTCCCACTAGTCCGTAGTGACTAGTCAAAAGTAAGCACAACAATTATTTAAAATCTATTTTGATCACATAAACTCATAAAATACATTTTACAACTTACAATCAAGAACAAACTTATACTATAAGTCGCCAACTACATCACCAGTTGAATCAAACAGAACAAAAATCACTGAAAATAAAACATATGAGTACAATCTTAAATAACTTGGAACAATTAACTACTATTTAGGTCGTAAACAAACGCATATATCTCAAACAACTAAAAAGGGTTCAATATGACCCGTTTTCGTGGTCAAATTGATCACTTTTCGGGTGGTGTTCTCTAGTTGACTACTACCGAGCCACCCCGTAAATGAACCTGAAAAATGACCACGGTAACTTTAGGGTGCACGTGTTAGCATGGCAACACCACAATAAAGGCCTCTGCCTATAGCATAAACTGGGAACTTTGATGTCGCTAGGACCAATAATTAAAGGATTCCAGCCAGTCAATACACATCTCTACATCAATTCCACTTCTCTATTCCATCTATTTCCTCCGCTCCAAACATCAAAACTTCCAACCATACTAACTACCCCAACTCCTGCCTCTAGCCTACTCTTCACTGTTTTCCCCTACTCTTCACTCCGCCATCCTTCTTCCCATCATCTCTTTTCTGTGTATTTGCTGCTGTGGACCTTGGCCCCATCCAATGATCCTTTATATACAAAACATTAAGAACCAAATTGTAAAAAAAAAAAAAAAAGAACAATGTTTTTTAAAAAAAAAAAAAACAACACTCCAGCAACCATGTGGTGTTGGGGAACAATACGCTTACTGGTGTACTAACAACACGCGAGAGACAGACACTCTCAATAAAATAGGAACATCATAGCAACATTCACGTTGTCTACCACCAAAGTTCACAACACATTTTCACTTCAATCACTCGAGTTTTCCAAGAACACTTGGTCACTACATTGTCTTCTTGCAACAATTAACGTTTTCAAATTAATTCATATCCCCAATTGATTTCAAATTACATCATGGATTCTTGACCACACAATATGTATGTAAATTCCAAAGTTGTGGTTTTTCATACATATGTTATTCCCCAGAATCCATGAGGGTGAAAAACCGTTTGATTTGTTGTCATGTTCACCAAATATG
>JAMKCH010042881.1:0-12266 GCA_023653785.1 Ophioderma brevispina
GGCCGACGTCGCCGGGGGGGGTTAGCGGGAAGAAAAGGGGAGTGCTGTGCAGCTCGGGAACCGCCCACCGGTAGAAGCTGCCCCGGGGCCAGCGTCGCCGTTAGCGGACCAATAGAAGGACACAACCACCTTAGGTGATGAGGTGGACACACATAGCGGTGATATCCGTAAATTTTTCGGTAGGGTACCGAAAATTGTGACAACACGCATAGTATCCATCCAGTCTACGCACCACTGGGGCACGGGCGACTGACACGACCAACGGGAGTGTGTGAAACCCTCTAAAGGCGGGTGAACCTCTGCTTACAGCAGCGGAGGCACTCCCTGTAACGGCGCTGAGTACTATAGAGGTGGGATGGTATTGTGCTCGGTGGGTACCGAAGAGGGCTACCACGCGCCCAGTATCCTATCAGTCAAACGAACACCTGAGGCGCGGGCGACTGACAAGGGGACACCAAACCAAACGCGGGAACGGGCGGGTGAACCTCAGCTTACATCAGCGGAGGAGAGCTCCCGCTCAGTTAACCGCGTCAAAATCCTACCGTCCCAAAGTGTATACCGAAGGGACGAAACCCAAGGAAACCCCGGGGTTTTTTACAACTACAGAGCGAACCAGGTGCAATAACAGAGACCGATACGCACGACGCACCAATTCGCCCCGGAGTAGGACCAGGGGCCTCAGCATGGGTTGTGGTCCCGTGACGGCGACGCGGGTCTTCGAACACGTCAGTCACGTACAGCCGCGGCTTATAAGGGAAACAAACCGTCCTGAGCACGCACCAAGGAGGGGATACCCGAATACAAAATTACTAAGTTTAGATAGAAAATTTATATAAAAGCATTTCCAACAATCCTTACAACTCCTTTAATCAAAGGCAGGCCCGTCGCCATGGGGGGTGTGGGGGGGTGGAACAACCCCCCCCCAGCGATCCCCAAAAGAGAAGAACAGAAAAAGGGAAGAGAGTAGAGAAGGAAAAAAAGAGGAGAGAAAAGAAAGAAGGAAAGAGAAGAGAAAAAGAAAGAGGAGAAAGGGGGAATAAGAATGAAACAAGAAGAGAACGACATCAGAACGCATAGATTGAAATCCAAGACTTTATCACATCTATTTGGCCTTACCCTCAAAGCCATTAGTTTTGTTCCAAGCCTATCCAACGGTAATCATGAATGTTATGTGCCATGGGCCATTCCCGTTTGGTCTACCAGTATAAGGGAAATTTTTAGTTGGGGAGCTGAAGTTGGTCAAGAAAAAATTGGTAGGGATCGATTCCCTAGCCCCCAGCACCATAAACTTATAGGTCTATTTGAATGAATTACTATTACTTAAACCCTTCAAATAAATAGCCCAAATCCAAGAGCTTCCGGGGGGGATAAGCCCCCTGGACTCCGGCAGGGGCTCTGTCATGCAACCGCAATCCATTAAAGGCATTGGTGCTCACTATGTGTACTAGTTCCACCTTCAGCCGGTCCAAGCTTATTACTGCCCGCATCAGTGAGCAAAGTTAGAAACCAGTCTTTTCTTGAAGTGCGTTACCATGTACCTCAAAAAGTGGTAAGCTTGAAGGTTCTGAGTAGCTGAAATCCAAGAGTTCGGGGGCTTCGCCCCCCTGGACCCCCAGAAGGGCTCTGCTCCTGGCACCACACTAATGAAAGACTTGGCGGCTCGCTATAGACAATTCTCTTTGGCAGTACAAGCTTATACATTTGGTATACTGCCCTCTCAGTAGCAAAGTTAGAAACCGTCTTTACTCGGGGGTCTTATTGGAATTGGTTACCATTTACCCATCAAACAGTGGTCATTTTGAAGGTTCTGAACCCGGTTGTTCTGAATAGCGTAAATCCAAGAGCTTCCGAGGGCTCCACCCTCTGGACCCCGGCAGGGGCTTGCACCTGCACCCCGCCAGGGGCCCTAAAGCGGGCCCATGTACCCCCCCATTCAGGGCTTTCCGGTTTGCGCCTGGTTGTGTCAAGGGCACTGCGGTGGTGCCAGTTCAACAATCAAGAACAATGGTCTGTACAGAATCCACACGTCTGTTTTGTTTTACAACAACTGAACGTTGTGTCGACCTTTGACCCGCCAAACTCCGAAAATGGCAACCACTCACTCATGACAGTTTAGGGAGTAAATAATTCTGCGTTGAAAATTATCCAATTCGTATTTTTTTCATGTTTGGATGAAAACAATTGTGGAGTTTGTTCTGTAGTATTTGTAAGCTGATACAGAGTCCTGTTTGAGGTAATTTTTGAAAAAATTTGACGATTTGTCAGATGACTTTAAATTTGGCATTTGCTATTGTTGATACCAAGTACATGTACAGCGGCATAACTTTACGTTAGCTGATTACGATAATGTCCAAATGTTAAAAGATGAATGCAAGACAAAAAGGTTGGTTATGCTCAGCAGAACGAATGATGAAAAATCGGCCATTGCAATTATTTGCACATTGCATTGCTTGAAGCCACTGGAGGGTGTGCCTACCTACCAATAATCCACCAAAAACCCAACATATTGTTGTTGTTTAATGCAATAACGCATCAGAAATGTGAGGGGGATCCCCACTTTCGAATTCAACTGCGGAACTGTAGATACAAATTTAATCTGTCCGTTCATTGAGAAAGTAGCACCTACATAAAAATTGCCTGAACCTACAGAACACTTAATAATGAGTGTAGAACGTACATGTTTCTAGATTCGTACCACGCTCTCCAGAGTTAGCCCGATGTTTGCTCTGTGGCTTCTCTTCGTTCCGCTCCGATAGCCCCCACTATCTCCTCTCCACTAACCAAGAGCAGCAGTTCGTTAAAAAAAAGGGCTTCCACACTGTTTCACAAAGTCATAATTTTGGTATACTTACACGTTACAGTCTTCGTAGTCCCAAGAATGGGAGTTTCACATGCCGTTTCTTTAACAGTATGCCTTTTAACAGTCATATGTGAAGTCCCAAACTTATGTGTATAGCTATTACATTTTTGTGTAGTCTTCAACTTTTTGACCCTGACAAATTTTGCATATAACACGCGGTGCTTTAGCTAAACACTCTTCTATTCTACCTTTAGCCCATTACTATCATTTTTAAATACAGCTAAAGCGTTCATTAAGCACCCGGGCAATACAAATCAGGACTTAAGTCACCGGTCAGAATTAAGTCATATGTCAATACAAGTCTTGAATTTCATTAAATTTCACTATCATAAAAAGTTGATGAAGGGGCTATATTTCCAACTATCCTGTTGTTGATAACACTCAAGGAATACTTCAAGTGTGAATCAGGTAATATTTATTCTCATGAACTGAAAATTATTGGAGAATGTGAGACAAAAATTTTGCCTTATCAGTTACACACTATTTGGCAACGACCCGCCAGTGTTAAGTTAATGGCATATGATAATTGTACATAAGAGGGGTCATGCTCAGCTGAGGACTAACATCTTCGATGACACGAAATCCATGCATATATGAAAACTTTGATGTCTAAGCATCCCCTACCTAAGCTCGATTTTTAAAATACAAACGGTACACAGCTCATGCATAAATCCGTGAAATGTTTGGCCCTAAAGGGCACAGTGACCGAAAATTGAAGCTAAACACAGTTGTCTCCACTTCCAAGACTTCCGGGTGTATGTCGTAATTTATTAGTAATCAAGCGAAAATAAGCGTGCACGTGCCTATTCTAAATAAAATAAACCTTGAACAAGGGCGACTCAACTGATCTAGTGGGGCGACTGTTATGTTTAAATTGAGATTTTTAACAGTTAAGAAATTCCGTTTCAAAATCCTCAGATTTTAACCATGAAAAAATTAGTCGGAAACACCATGCGTATAAAAATAAATATCATTTAGGACTACATCAAGGTAAAGATTTTCAATAGTTGCTGTTTTTTACTGATTCTGAATTTGCTTATTACGCATCGGATACGCTGCGCACCCACCCCGGCTTTTTCAATCTCCCGTGCGTAGCGTTGTAGGAGCTAGGTACGGACGACGGCAACGCCACAGAACGAGCTACTCAATAGTTGGGAAAATTTAAATGGGACACTGACTCTTCAAGAAGTATTGTTATTGCTTTATTACGCTTAATAAGTTAAACCTTAGCTTAGTCTCAAGCCTTATCTTAGCCCGAGGCCTTGGCCTAGACAGTAAAGGGCTAGGATGTAGCCTAGCCTAGGACCTAGCCTAGCCTAGCATAATTTGGCTAGCCTAGGCTTGGCTAGGCTGTAAGTTTCAGGCTAGATTTAGATTAGAAGTTTGGCGTGTCACTTACGTACATCAGATTTGGAAAGAATTGCATTATTGTGCCACCACCCTATGATTCGACGCCTCAACCGGAATAACCTGTCATGTTGAAGGATTGGTGGCAGAATTAGAATACTGAATTCATCCCATCGGTGACGTTTTCAGCAGTACAAGATATAACAAATTTGAATACATCAATAATAAGTCATTAACAAACAGCAAGTTGAATTTACAAAAATGAATAAGTCTTACTCTTTCATGAAATCTTTACTCTTTAAGCCCGAGTTTGCTCTGGCTTTTTCCGCTACGATAGCCCCTTGTAGGTAAGGACGACGTGCAACGCTACGTGAACGAGCTAAACGCTTCATCGAAGTCTTTCAAGTTTACGTCTATAACACTTCACAGCTTGTATGGAGGCTGCCATTGCATCACTTTGTATATATTTTATGCTTCCCAATAGTAGCAATAAATATATGATATGATAACTTTCTACTTAAAGATTACTATTTAGGAAAGATGTTGAAAATTGAAACAATATTTGCAAATGTATTTTTTTTTTTTTTTTTTTAATTTACATATTTGTAATATACAGAATGTGAACGAGGCAAGAAGAAGAGTCGATGCAATTAATTTAGGGATGGGCAGTATCATATTTTGTCTATCGGCGACACTGATCGGCGAGCAATGTGAGGGGGCGAACTCCAATTTCTTCTGTCAGATATTACAGGGCGTGGGCGATATGATTTCTAGATTCGACTTGTCGTTTTGAAGGCATGCACAGGTCCTGGCTGACTTTCAAATACGATCCTGAAACTGCAGGCCTCCAAAAAATAAGAATTAGGACAGGCAAGGCAATTTTGCCAAATTTTAAAAGGCAAGGGCACCAAGGCATTACATGTTTAAAGAATAGCAACTATTTTAGGGCACCACGGCAAGTAGGGGGCACCTAGGCAAATGCCTTAGGTTGCCTTGGGTTATTTGGGCCCTTCCTGAAAGTCAAAAGAATTTCACATTTATTTACCCAGATACTGTAAAAAAGATTGTGTTGGGACAATGCCATGCTTCTAAATTAATAATGCCTTTATCAACTGAATCGTAACCTGGCAGCCACGGCGATGTAAATTTACTTTTAGGTATGAAAACCAGACAAAGATACTTGATTAAAGGAGAACTGTATCAAGAATAACTTTCACAATTATACTGCTTTATAAAAAAAATTATTGACACATTTGGATGGTTTCATGGGAAAACGGAAAAATTATAAAACCAAAAACGAATTAAAAGCATTTGTCTGACCCTGCGCTATTTGAAATTCGCGCTACTGTAGATGGGATGTATTTGTGTTATGCGATACGGACGGGACAGTAGCGTCATACAAACTCACGCAATCTGATGCTCTTCCATAATGGTATTTCCTATGGCATGTAGGACCTAAACGTGCCGGTCGCTTCGCATAAAACACGTTATACACTGAGCAGCGATTTTTAAATAGAACATGGTCAGACTAGATGGTTTTTAATTCATGTTAGGGTTATACCCCTTGTCTATGAAACCACTCGATATGTGGTCATAATTATTTTATAGTATATATTGTTTTAATATTTTCGTTTTTGTACGGGTTCTCTTAAGATATATACATTTTAGAAAAGGGCAAATACTAAGGGTCCATTGATTAGAAGTGGGTCAAGTCATTGAACCTTGTTGTTTACTCCGGTTTGTTGAGTAATCAGTGATCCAAACAAAGGAGTCCTTCAAAAAATATTGGAAATCTGCAGGAGTTAGTTTAACAGTGAAGAATAAGGCTGTAGACATCGCTTGAATATTTTTTTTATAAAAGGATTTTTTTTTAAAAAGTAAGAAAACAGCGGCGCTGAAAAAGATTCTGAATCAACAATTTTCTTTGTACGTATGTAGTAAGATCTTTACGAAACAGTAATAATGACTCAAAATCCGTATTTTGCCCGTATAATTGATAGATCAGCTTCAGTCTTATAATTTACAGTGTAGTTAGCATACCGGTACCTTTTTTTGCAACATGCAAAAAATCCGATTTTTAATACTATTTTTTTCAGACGATGGCGGCCAGCCTTTCTATAATAAGCAAACTCACCAAAAACGAAATAAAAATAGATTACGCACCCGAACCATTAGGCGCTTTGATGTGAGTCGGTATGGGTGTTCCGTGTTCACATGATCCACATACGAGTCTCGTCCTCGTCCGGTACTTGTACAAACAATACACTCAAAAACTGGGGTTGTTAATTTTAACACCAATCGGTGTTAAGCTTGGTTGGAGTTAGTTTCTGGTGTTGAGATTTTGGGATTTAACACAACTCGGTGTTGCTGCATATACTTTTAATTATGGATGTTGTCTTCTGTTTATGATTTGTTAGAGGCAAAGCAGTTATATAGAAGCCAAATAGCAAGTCGGTGTCAAGCTGTTGGTGTTTTAGTCTGGTTTTTAAAATTTTAGGATTTAACACACTCGGTGTTGCTGCATAATTTAATTAGGGATGTTGGTCTGCGTTCATGATTTGTTATAGCAAGCATACAAAAATACAAAACAAACTTCTACTAAAATATCAGACGTTACAATATCAAGTTTTAACACCAAAGTTTTTGATGTCAATTACCACCAGAGGGTGCGGGCCCGTATTGATTCCAGAAGATTGTTAATTTTTTTTTAACAACCCTCATAGTGCATTTGGCACCGCAGTATTAAAAAAAATTAACACCGACTGTGGTGTAAAATTAACACCGACTGGTGGTGTAAAATTAACAACCAAACGTGTCTATCAGCGTTGTTACCAAAATTTGGCTTAATATAAAACCACTGTTATTTTTAAACCGAAATGTGTGTAAATCTACACCATGCGGATGGTGCAGTCCTATTGATTCCAGGAAGGCATTTAAAATGACACCCACGTTGTTAAAGTTAAACATCAGTTTTTGGGATTTCTCCATGCCGCCACCACCTAGATTTTTTTTTTCAATTTTCAGAATAAAATCATGATATAAGTGCCTTAAGCAAAGTGCGAGGCAATGTTAACCCCTTTTGGTTCTATCTTGTGGCTGAAAACCATATCTTTAAAGAAACACGGGCACATTTTGAAAAGGTGCGCCCTCAAAATTTTTCAAAACACATATTTTTGGCACGGTTGCAATGTTTCATATATTAGCCAAAAAGAACTTTGCTCAGCTTCTTTTGGTTATGTGCTATTCGATTTTTTTTTTCTTTTTTTGAATTTGCACAGTGGTGTTTTTTTAGAAATAGGCCTACACAATCTATTCCTCTTCTCTGTTTCATTCAAACATAAACAACTCCACAACAATGAAAAAAAAAACTATAGGCCATATAGATCAATTACTTTTTCTTTTTTATTGGTATGGTTCTTTTGGTTCCCAAATTTTGAAGACACACCTTCCTTGTCTGAATTATCGCCTAATAAACAAAAAAAGAGTAAAAATTTTGCCGCCGCCGCATAGAGCTATGAGCCAATCTAATTTTTCAAGCTATGCGCGCAGGAAGCTGAGACAACTATTTTTTTTGTTTTTGTTTTTATTTTTTAATTTTTTTTTTGTTTTTTTTTTTTGTTTTTTTTTTTTGCCTTACCTCTCACCTGAAATGATTTAGTCAATATTCAACCCCTTTATGTGTACAGGGAATGGTTTTGTGAAAAAAAAGCTATAAAACTATCAGGTGTGATCTTTAATGTTATAATAAAATGATGATTTAGTAATTTCCTGTTCTGTCCGTGCATGACGAAAATTTCAAGCATGGTTTCAATTCCTATACGGATTATTAGGATAGCAGGCCAGACTGAGTTCAAAACAAGGTTGCTGGTTTTCTTTCGTTGCTGTTTTGTTCATTAACCTTGAACGTTCCTCGGTAGGTGGTCTCGACAACCGATTTCAATTGCAATTTGAGAGAAATTTGTACCTCCAAAAAAAAAATTCCTCCTGTCCCTCTTTTCCGTTACCGCCCAACACTACTCCTTTTTTCCTGCAATATGGCCACCGCAATACATTGGAAACTTCCGGTTGCAAGTCCAAATTGATGTTCTTGTAAGTCATGCCATGGTACATAATTACTAACTCGAGTAGTGTTTTTGTTAACTAATTTCCAATAAAAATGGTTGATTGGTGTAATCAAAATAAACGATTAGAGGCTCGAAAACAAAAACAACCACCCAGTACATTGATTGTCGCGATGCCGATGGTCATGATGGTAAATTCGAACCATGCGCATGGGGGTGGGGTGGCAACACTGAGTGATGCTCCATTTGGAGCTTTTCATTTTACCAACCGTGACAAAAAAAAAAAAGTAACAAATAATTGCCCGATTGTTTGAATTGGACTTAAAAATGTGCTTAAAAAGACACTCTGGATTAATTAATAGTCTGCACCACATCCTTCAACATGCCGTTTATTTCCGTTGAGCTTTCCGAATTCATTGAGTGTGGCAGAATACGAAATTCTTTCCAGAAACTCTTTAAAAACGAAGGTTTCGTAGTTGATCGGCAAGCCTCAATGGCTAAACGCATGTTGACGGTGTGTGGTGTAGCCTTTCACAATCTCAGATTCAAGATTCATTGGTGTAATTTATCCGAACGATCTTTTTGTAGAGAAACAAAAATGAGGCGAATGCATAATTTCAATGTGGTGAACTTTAACTTTAAAAACCGTTTGAATTTTTTAAATAAACATAGAAATTTAAAAAAAAACATACGATTTCTCGTCCCCGCCCGCCTCCTTTATGGCCGCCGCCTCCTTTTCTGTTTATTATTACTAGTCAGTGAAAACAAAAGTAAATTTTAAAAAATCGAAAAAAGTACGTTTATTTTTGCGTAACATTTGGTCTACACTCTTTTTTTCTACCTTTGCAATGCACAGCTTTTCGCCGTATTCCTACATTTATCACAGTTTATGTTTATTTATTAACTATTGCAGTGAAAAGCAAAATAATTTTAAAATCGAAAAATGTACGTTTATTTTTGCGTAAGAATTTGTCTACACTCTTTTTTCTACCTTTGCAATGTAAAAACACGCTGTCGCCGTATTCTTACACTTTATCACGAGATTCATATAGCTCGCCGTCTAAACTCTTTTTAATACACGATCGTCATACACATTATGGTAACGGCGGTATATAATATTGCATGCTGGTCTGATTCTAATAAAAAACCTAGCCCGGTGCTTTTTGTAGTATTTTTCTCCAGTCGCTAACAAGTTGGTTCGCTCGCTTCGTATTCATAACACGGTAGAAGCGTTTTACGCAAATACAAACGACTGGAATCGCGCCTTAGGTTTTTAATGCCACTTTGGTTCTCATCACTTCCTTTTCCGGCAAGGCAGCTGAAGTATTTCAAGCCACCCAACATAAGACTACCTGGGGCAACGTATCATGATGAAACAGCTGGTTTTCTGTGCCATATTTTTGTGCTTTAAATCTCGGCTTTCAATTGACTATTTTTAACGTGCGAAAACACACTAATAGGGCTACTATTTCATAGCCAAAACATAGGTACTTTTCACTGTTTTCTGAGTTTTGAAACTTTAAAAAGGCCAGTTGATAAAAAATGATACAAATCATTTGTTTTGTCATACATCGCATCAGTATACCAATAACACAATATCGGTGATTAAATATACCTGGCCAGCCATATTTACATGGTGGCTCATCTGGAAAAAAATAGCAAAAACTATGAAAACTAGTAAATAGTAATGCCCTGCCTCCTCTTTTTTGAAAAAAGTCCGACGAGAAACTCGTTACTTTTGTTACTTGGCCTTACTTTGGTTTTATGAACTATTCGGTCTCAATTCCTTCATGACAGGTTTATTGAATACATTTGATATATAACCACATTAAAGAGATAAACCTGTTTTAAAAACCCAAGTTTAAGTAATTTTTGTGAAAAGTCAAAGTTCACCACAATTGAAATTGTTACTGTAGCCTCGTTTATCTAAAAAAAGACGTCGTATATCATCTACCCCAATGCATCTTGAATCTGAAGATTGTGAAAGGGCTTATACTGACAGTGACTGAATCCCTGTACATGTAGGTAGACAGGACTTAAAATTGGAATGGTTCAGAGGACTTTACAAGCAGTTGACTGGAAAGTACTTTTTGAAAGAATAAAACTATTTTGAATGGTGTCGATACGTTAATCCGTTCTCGAGATATTGGTCACATTAACAATTTGAAAATTCAGCCACTTTTCCCATATAGGAATAGGATAATAAACCCCATGCACATCCCACAAATGCTTCCGGTCTGAGCTCCCAGAATACAATTGTTTTTCAAGTTTAGATATCCTAAAATTCATTGTTTTATTATATTAGGCCATGATAATGAAAGTTTTAGATTTTTTCCGGACATTTTTCAAAAGGCATGAGGCTTTATTTCATTATTCTTATGTAATTTTTATGGTTGACTTACAGTTCAAGGTTTCCAGCCGTACTACAGATCAATCAGCTCAAGCATGACATGTTCAGAGACTGCATTCATACATGTAGTCTGTTGTTATTGCGTAATTGTACCCTTTTCAGCCTGTTTTTGATTATTTAAACTTGATTTTTTTTTTTTAAATTTCAATAATTGCTCCGAAATTATTTTTTTTTTTTAAATAATGAAAATTTTTGGGCAGCAGATTTTGGAGGCATGCGAACACTCTTAGTTCAATTGTTTTTTTTTTTTACTATTACTTTTTTTCCAATTGTGTGTATTTGTTTTGTTTTTTTGTGGGCCGCCAGCTATAGCTGGCAGGACCCTTAGCATTCCGTTGTGCGTGTGTATGGGTGTTTGGTTTGTATGGATGTTGGGGGTGTGTCACCAATTGTTAAGTTTTTTTTAAAATTGACCCTCAATTGAAAAGTTTAACTTCAATTGGAACCAAACTTCTGTCATAGGGCACATGGGATCCTCATATGTTGACGAGTCAAGGTCATTTTGAAAGGTCAAGTTCATGTGAGTCAAGTTGAAAAATGGGCTAAAATGTAAAATTGATCTAAATTGAAACTTGAAGTTCAATTGGACCAAACCTTTGTCATAGGTGCACCTGCGATCCCTCATATGTTGATGAGATCAAAGTCACGTGCCAGGGTCAAAGGTTCATGGGCGGCCCACAGCTATATTCTTAATATAGCGAGCGCGAAAGCCGAGAACCGCGAAATTCTAGTTTAAAGCTTAACTTTTCCCCAGTATGCTTTTTCCCCAGTAGGCATATCAGCAAAGAGAAAAGTGAATAAACAAAAAATAGCTGAGGGTAGAGGGCATGATAACTACTATGCCTCTGAGAATTTCACATCATAGCAGGTCATTGATGGCTCCAATACTCCCCGTTAATTTTCATCACTCCCTCATATTTGAACTCTCCTTAGGGTTTCCACTGTCGCTAAATAACAAATTGCATTCATCTTTGTTGTCAGCTAGAGACCCACGCCCAAACCTACAATACACAACTTTCTAATGTCAGGCGATCCTGGTGACCGTCATACCACTGCCTTCACCGTCGCTCCATCATGTCTCTTCGCTTTCCCTTTGGGGCTCTACCTACCGGTTAGATGTATCTGTTAGCTCCCGATTCGAGTAGAATTCACAAGTTTTGGCTGGTATTTGTTTCGTCCCAGGACTAGGGTGAAAACTCGTAAGTTTACCGTTAGTTATCTCCTGAGTCCGTTTTTTTAGTATTTTTTTGTATTGCGATTTCGTCGAATTCTGGCCAGATTCGTTGAAACCGCAGGTTCCAGATGTGGACTGCCAATTTCGGAGCACCGGTAATTTCCCCATATAACTATTAAACTACTTTGAGTCAATTTGCATTGGTTCGGTGGTGAACACACTTTTTATGTTGTTACTGTTCGGACTTCATTAATACAGCTTTTTCTCCTTTGGCGAGAGAACGGCCGTTCCCTGTACAATTTTGGCTTTTTAATCCATTTTATAAATCATAACTCGAATAAAACTCATTATTCGTAGGTGTTTTTTCTTTAAACTGGTCAGTCATGTCACTAGACTTTCATCAGTGTTTCATGG
>JAMKCH010042882.1:0-14077 GCA_023653785.1 Ophioderma brevispina
ACTCTTTAAATATGTATTCATGAATGAATTTTAGTTTGACATGATTCCGGACTCGCAGCGTACTTGGATGAATCACTGAACAATCTGAATCAGCCACAAAATGACGCATTCATGCACCAATCAATCAATCAGAAAAATTTATGTCCTAGCATCAAATACATTAAAATGTTCAACGGCGCTCAAGCTAAAGAAAGTACTGCTGATAGGCATCCTGAAATAGATGGCTCTTCAGGAGCTTCTTAAACTGTTCAAAAGTACAATTTTTAATATGGCCAGGTAGTCTATTCCATAACTTGGGAGCATAGGCAGCAAAGGAATGGTCACCAAAAGAAACACACCGAGATCTTGGCTCAACAAGAAAGGTACCATCGGAGGATGATGATCTAAGTCTCTTTGAGTTACCCGAACTTGAAGCATATCGATGATATCAGATGGAGCCTGTCTGTGAAGTGCTTTGTACACGAGTGCGAGAACTTTGTAATCAATGCGCTGTTTGATGGGGAGCCAGTGAAGTTCATTTACCAGTTCAGAAGTGATGGAGTCAAACTTGCGCTTCCTGAAAATCAATCTTGCGGATGTACGCTGCACATTTTGAAGTTTCTTCTGCAGTTTCTTGCTAATCCCCACCAACAAACTATTACAATAGTCAAGGCGAGATGTCACAAGAGAATGAATAGCCATTTTTGTGGCATCTTCCGTGAGCAATTTCCGCACACGTCCAATGTTCACAAGATGAAAATTGGCAGCTTTTATCATGTTAGCAATTTAGGCCGACATAGTCATGATGCATGTGACGAAGACTCACAAAATTCAAGCCAGTTATGAAGCCTGGCTTCGGCAAATTCATGCGAGAATTTGTGACAGCAAATTTGAAAAGACCCCCGAACTTACCATGAAAAAGGCACACCAGCTCTGGGTGCAACTTTGGCCCCGCTGTTTGCTGCAACTGATCTATTCCGCCCTCATAATGATGAAAGTAGCATACGTGTAAAAGCAATGCCGTTCACCATCATGACTAAATTTCACATAACAGTATTTAAACACATCACACGTAGCTGCATTACGCTTTACCATGTACGCCATTAACCATATCCAGGCTTGCTTGACGAATGCCATCACTAGTCTACAGAACGATATATTCCCAAGCCAGAAATGTTTTATGTTTCTGTAAAATTTGCTGCTGTCATGACTGTCGAGCTCTCATTGTAATCCACCATTATTTTTAAAAACAGATTTTATTTCAAGTATCAGGGAAATCATGATGCTGTTTAAGAATGAGGATAAAGATAATATTTTTTGAATCGGTCCTCTATCTATGTCAAATTGAACCCGGTTGTGACCATTATTTTGCATGGAAGAACTCGGCTTGCGGCCTCGTTCTTCCACTTTAAAAATAATGGTCACAACCGGGTTCAATTCAACATAGATAGAGGACCGATTCAAAAAATCTTATCTTTATTCTCTAAGTTACACTCATTTTTAAGCCTAACGCTTCTGATCACATCTGTATGCCAAATCTACTGCTTGGGTACTTCAGTGTGAATGACCCATTATAGTGGATGAACTAGACCATATCCTAAGCAGAGATCCTAAATAAATCAGGATAAGCAACTCGATCAAGGCAGTGGAGGCATGATGTGACTTATGGCGTACATGGCGCTGTTGTTGAAAGATTATAGACCCTGAACTTGACCTTCAATGTCATCCCCAGTCATACGTTATACTGCATGAATTAGGAGTCTATGTAGCTCAACAAAATTGGTGGCGCTGTTACTATCGAAATTGTCTTGGGCATTTGTACAAAGTTTCACTCACCTGTCCTAAGTAGCTTGGTATCACCTGGGGGGGGGGGGGAGAAAGAGGCACTGATACCAGGGGTTCCTAACACTATTGCACTCACAAAAATGCATGATGGCCATTCTGAAGAGGTAGCTTGTGCGAAATAGGAGGTCACAAAAGATTATACAGGGATCAAAATTAAAAAGTGATCCAATTTTGTTGAAATGCATATCAAATTGTTGGGATTGACACAAGGATTTTAAAAATGGACAGTTTGTGCAATCTTTGACTTGGAGCATAAGCTGAAAACTGCTATTATAGGTCAAAGGTTAAATTTAGATTCTACAGAAGTCAAATATTAAAAAATGCTTAATTTCAGTGGAAATTGTCATATATTATTTGTAATGTTATCAAAATTAAAATAAGGTATAGTTTGGACAATGTGCAACATATCGAGGGGTCAGTGACACAAAGGCATAACTGCATTTTTTTAAAATATGAGATGTTACTAAAATAAGGCCCATTTTTTTTTCTGATACCAAATAGTGACAAATAAATGACCTACCAAAAATCTTAATAAATTAATGGCCAGTTGAACCATGGGTTAACTTCCAAAGGCACTATTAAAACAAGTAGACAACTATTTTAAAATCAGTTTTCTCCAAATGACCAAAATGGAGTTAGGTCCTTGTGTCACTGACCCCTCGATATAGTTACCAAGTTACACCCATCATTAACCCCATCCTGTGGGGGTAGAGGGGGGTAGTTCTAATGATATGTGAAATTTGGTAATGACACTTTGCAGATAAACTATATGACAGAAAGCACAATAATGGGACCAGAAACCTACCACAAGGGGGAAAATAATTTCTATTATGTTTTAATGTTAACTAGTATTAACTTTACCATAGGCACCCCTACTTTCAATTTAAGGTAAAAATAAACTTTTCGTTTAATCATTTCCACGTACGATATTAGTTTGAGAAACCATTGGATTTATGGAAATGTGTACCAGTTTTTTAAATTAGAACAAAGTATTGCATATTGTGGTCTAACTACGGCTTGTATAACTACAAATAGCGCAGTTTTACCATAGTAAAATCATATTGTAATTATTACCAGTCTGTAGAACACAACATAACAAACGTCTACTGGACATTCAGGACGGATACCTGCGAACTGAATGGCACGTAGCATCTCCTCGCCTTGTTTTAACTTTTAAAACCAATTATCGATAGTAGCCACGGTGAAAACTGCCAATATTTTGTATCTACTATAAGATGCACAATATTCATAACACTATCAAGCACCATTGGCCATAAAACGAATAATAACTTTAGCAGGGCCTCCATCCAAAGTTCTGTCACGATTAAACAATTCCTTCAAATATTATAAACGTTGGCGTAATACGACGATCGACATTGGATAGCGCCATGCAGCGCTCGCGCTAAGGATTTTTATTTGTTCGCAATTTTTGCAACAAGCTCGCTTGATTCACTTGATAGTGCAAACGTATGAGGAAAAATTGCTACACAATCTTAAAATTGCTAGCAATGGCAGAAAATGTGTTGCAAACTGCTATGCTAAACAAGTTATCGCAAGCCCTGGCCCATGCAGGTACCCACTGCGACAACATCATGCACGCGTAATCTATACAGTATGTTTATCCATGCAAGATCATCTATCGTGAATACAAGCAAGCACAATTACATTGACTTTCTACACACACGCTCAGTTTTCGTGGCCCATAGACTTCACCATTCTGTGTCTATTGTTACTTGAATATATTGACTGAAGATTTTAGGTACCAATTATAAAAAAAAAAACATACCTTATTCAATTTCGCACTGCCGTGACATAACTGACCACCACCATGCTGGAATTGATAGATGTTGCCGATCGCGGGACTGGCATTTTGTTCCCACGGCGAGATTTGGAAAATCTATTGTTATCGCAAAATATTGACGGAGGTATGATAGCAAATGTTATTTCTTAGCATACCCAACAATGGTTTTTCATATTTTTTGTGTTTTAAGTTGTCCCAATTTGATTGTCCATTTACAGAACATAAAGGCAACTGAATAAACTTATTGAAGTATTCCCAAGTGGTGTCATATGGATGACAGTAACAATCCACTGTCCTGTTTGTTCCGCCCTACAGAAAACCAATGGTTTGGCTTTTTGCCCCCAAAATTAATTATTAAACAATCAAAAAACATGGACACATCTGATATTAAAACAATGAATATTTAAATCACCAAATAATGGGAATTCCTTTAAACTATAGCGTGCGACCCTATATATTTAGAAACAGTATGACATGGTAGATTTTTTTCTGTCAAAATTGACGGAAATATTACAGTAATGTTTTATAAAATTGTCAAAGTGTTTGAAGAACCCATTCAAATTATCTTCATATATGTATACAGGTATATAAAACATATTAACACAGGTAAATTTAGGGATCAGTAATTTAGTAAAAATATGTGCCATTAAGAAAAATTGCTAAGTTATGGTACCTATTATTGTGCTTTCTGTCATTATAGAAGGCCATGGGAATACGGTATGCACCATATACCTAGGCACACAAGGCCCCCAGGTATGTGTAGAATACCAGTGGGGCCTAGGGTTGTTGCATTCTGGATCTGGGTTTGGTCTTTAAAGTTGTCTGAACCTTGTTTAGTTGAGAGCATGATATAACTCCACCTGAAAAATATGACCAGAATGTACAAAAGGAACACCTTTATAATAGACATGTGGAATAGGAAGCATATTTTGAATCATCTTTGCTTTTACTTCAAACAAAGAAGATGGCAGGCAAGTATGTATATTTGGGGACTTCTTAGTTAAAGACATATCAGTGATTGAAAAAAATATTTGGTGAGAAAATTTGCAGCAATAGCTTCAAAGTGCAAGGTAAATCTGTAGAATTCTCATAAGTTACCTTTTCACCTGTAGAATTGACCACGAAAAGGAGAAAAAGGCAGTGTTCCATGCTACGATTCCATTCAATTAGTGTGTAGAAGGTCGAACGGACAGTGATGACAAAAATTTCCGATTCTGTCCTTATTAGGTTGCTTCTGGTTCTTATCATTTGCAGGTATGGTAGGATACCTGTTACTTGTTACTACATGCAAAAATCTGATTTTTGATGATTTTTTCGATTTTTGATTAGCAAATCACTGATCGTGTCTTTAAAAGGGTCCATGGCCCGATCGTAATAGCCTCGTTCCCAAAACCAAAGATTTCCCGAAATTCTGATACCAATTCTTGTGCATCACTTCTTCCAAAACCTTAAGGGGGGAGGCAAAGGGATGTGATGGGACACAGCATTTCAAAAGACTAATACTAACTCTATGGCACTCCTGATCAGGACAAACATAATCGACAGACAAGAAGATCTGGGGATCACTAAGGTCAAAAGCGAGATTTCAAATAAACAAGTTGTCCCTAAACATGATTTTGCACTGGTTGTAAGCTTTCTATTAAAAAAAAAAATATCCCCATCTGGAAATGTTTAAGCTGTAGAACTCTCTTTAGTTCAAAAATGTGAAATTTCTCTTTCTATAGGAGGCAAATGGAAATTCAGGCCTAGTTTCTATGAAAATATAATATATTCATATACAAAATCATGTTAATTTTTGTGTGTTCATTTTAAGTTTATTTCTGTAGCCAAATAAAGGGAGGGGAATCTATTGGGTCTTATGTATGAAATTACTTCATATCACAGAAAATATGGATGACTTGAAATCTTTGTTGCACCTTTAAAGAGACATGGCACATGTGAAAAATAGTGCGCCCTCTAAGATGTTTCAAATCGATATTTTGCATGTTGTAGGCTTTATATACAAAAGCCCTCACCCGAAATGATTAAGACAAATCAGCTTCCTTTGGGTAAACAGGACGATTTTACAATTTATGTCGCGTCAAACGTTAAATTCAGCAGACGACGAAAATGGCATTATAACACACGAACACGCACGCCGTATGCATTTCCCACGCTATGCACACGTTTGATCGGTCGATAACCTTTGGGTTTTAATACAGTGAGTACGAGTCAAAAATATTCCTGTAATATACACATTTGTTGGATTAAAGTTATGAAATTAAAAGTTGGCCTACAAATTTACTGGATGTTTTATCCTCATATCAATGTCCCTATCTGTGTTTTGGGGTATGTTATTTTTATGAATAACATATATCTCGTTTCTTCCAATGGCCTAGACTATTAATTTGAGAGCAAACTGAAGAAATTTCATTTTTGTGAAAAATGTCCAGTGCCGCTTTAAGAAAAAGTTGTTGGAAATAGCACAAGGTTTCCCAACCTGGGGGTGCAACCCCTTTGGGGTTGCGGACCCTTAAGAAGGGGGTCGCGAAGTAATTTAAATGAAAATGAAGGTACTGGTCCAAAGAGGAAACCCGAAATTGGCAAATAATAATTTAAACTATGTCAAGCAAGCCAAAATGCTTTTTGCAGTGTTTGAATAATCAATTGAATTGGTATTTAATTAGTTAAAGGTTTCGCGCGCAGATAAGTATACGACTGTCCCAAAAAAAACGATACAATCGAACCTAAAAATTAGAAAAAAATAACTGTGATTTTTGTGAGAGATTTTGATTTTATTAGGACAGATCCGAGCTACTCTCGGTTTTATTCCATCCAATTTGATGCACTCAACTGGAGATATTGTCAATTGAACCACAAAGGATAAAAATACCACACTGGCCAAGTTTCACTGAAGGTTAAAGAAAAACTAAAGGTCTAAGGGGTGTTCATCTTCTGGGATTAAACTGTTTCAAACAAACAAATCGGTAGAGATTTGAGCCCAGTGCATTATTATGCTTTGAACTAACAATATATTACTTTTTCAAAACAGTGAAAGCACCAGAAATTAGTTGTGGGGGAAATTGGGGACTCAACTCAGGGGGAACAGGAAATCATGAAATTCATGTAAATTGTGAAATTTACTGCTGAAAGCAAAGGGGGCAGCCACAAGTCTTGGTTGGGGGACAAAAGTCCGGACATCGCTCTAATGGGGAGGGTCAACAGGGTCAAATTCCCTACCCATTCCTATGGTTCCAGATGCCAGGAACAGGCACATGCGAGAAGAAACAACATTGAACAAATAACAATAAAGGAAATGATGTTAGGTGTACAAAGGCCTCGGTTTACTTTCAGCGAGGGTGGTTTTATGAATCTTACCTTCTGCTGAAACCTGGTGTAAGGCTGAGAAAAAAAGGACGTTGGGATTGAATTTCAATGCTAGATGTAATTTTATTGCAATTGTGACATTATAAATTATATATTATGTTATATCACAAGAAGCAGCACTGTATACCTATTTTTATTTGAATTTTCATAGGAATGGGCTTGAATTGAAGTTGAGTTAAATGGAAACCTGTTGATATCGGGATAGGCTAAACTGGCCCAACGTGTTTTCAAACGTCTCAGATAATTGGCCTAAACTCCTGAACCGACCCCCTAAATTACACCAATAAAAATCTTATGAAAGCTGGAACACTTTAAAAAGAATCAGTAAACTTCAGTTGAGCGTAACATAAGTTGTTGGCCAAAAAAAGAATCTTTGATTGTATAGTTTTCATTGGGACAGTCGTAGACCCAGAACATTGTTACGTTCTGAGTCGGCACGTGGACCCGGAAATTGCTGCTCGCAGGCAAAACCTTAGCGGTCACTGTATACCGCGGTTGTATTAGTAGACGGTTTGAGTTTAATTATTATCATTAACCCCGCTTTGGAATTTACCATAAATTCACAGCCAGGACAGTTGTTTGTTCCGTCGGTTGCGCTAAGCGAAGGACTCCAAAGGCGAAAATTAACTGCATTTTTACCCTATTTCTCATATAGCCTCACAAGCTGTGATCCAAAAATTCTACAAATGTATACATTTTTATGAAGAGCAATTTTAAGGATTGAAATCTGCAAAGTTGAATGGATATTCAGGGTTTACTAACAAATATAAGGGTGATACGACAAAGTACATAAATAAACATTTCGTTTTAAAACTGCATTATTTCAGAGACCATTTCATTATGAAATGTGAAAAAAAAAATTATATCATATTTATTTGGCCTGATGTACTAATAACCCTTTCAGGCAATTTGGGTGGTATTTGTAACACATTAGAATAGGCATGTGTGCTATACAGGGTGCAAAAAAAGAATTGAATTTAATGCATTTTTTCCCTTAAAGAAAAAATTTTTAGCTAAATAGCATCATATTACATGTTGTGTAAAGGTATCCATCTTGAATTTCATTTGTATCAATACATGTAATTAGTGCAACAGAAATATAGAGGGTGGTCAAAATGCGCTGAACCTCCCTTGGACACTAAATGATAGTGACCTTGAAATCAACTAGCCGAATAATTATTAAAACAAATGTGTTTCTTTCTAATCTAATCATTACCAAGTTTTAGCAGACGTGAGCTATACTGATAGGTGAGAACAAGAAAAATAGAGAAACACAAAAAAAGGCAGATGTATGCGGCTCAATGCTGGATGCATGTAATGTGAAGGATATGAGAAACGAAAAACTTCACTGGTATGAGCGAGTGTAAGGTTGCTAAGAGGGAGCTCATCAGTTGAAAGCTTACAGTACTTTTTTTGATAATATTATTTTGATTTGAACTGGGATCCTTTCTTCAACTTCCACTCAGGACAAGTGATTGGTGAATAGGCCTCTACTTACATTTTGGTATTATTTGGTGTCAGTTCTCAATACCCCAAGTCTAGGAAGTATAGGTCTGGTCTTGGCCTGGGGTAGGCCTATCACTATAACGGCCTAGGCTAGGAGTAGGAGCTAGGGACGCTACATAATAGAAAATAAAATGTCACGGGATTTGTAGTTTTGACCATTCAGTGAACAAAAGGGACTATGTATTCGGTATATAAAACGAATATTTTGGGGGGGGGGGGGAACTGGTTTTCCTTTTTTTTATTTTATCGGGTGATGAACTGGAGATTATCGCTCCCTCGTTGGCCTAGCATACCTGGCCTACTAGACTATGTAGGTCTAGCATACTATGTAGGCTAGAATACTATGTAGGCCTAGATACTATGTAGGGCTAGCATACCTGCCTATACGCCTCGGGTGGGGGTGCAGATTTTTAGCCAGGTATGCTTAGTTGCAACTTCGGGAGCGATAATATCATCTTCACCCTTCAGACCAGTCAATAGTTGTTAAATATTTAACAGACTGTCGATTGGACAGTACATAATATGTGGAAGTAAACAAGTTCTAATCAGGAAACCTGGACATGTCATGTTACGTACGTGCAGTTTGCGGTAAGAATCGTCAAGACTTTTGGAGACACACACCAGGCATCACCTTCACTGCATCTTGTCGTTTGGTGCTGGCCCCGTGTGAACCAGGGCACGGATGAAACGAAACTGGGAGTTAAGAACTTGGTAAAAGGAAGCCTTACCCAATACAAAGTAATAATATAAGCATAAGGTAGCTGTTGCTTTTAGAGACTCTGTGAGTGAATGGGCTTGGTGTGGGGAGAGGTATATGTCGCCGTAGTGCATCGATGGCAATCTTTTGTTATCTTCCGACACAGAGTAGAATCTAATCCTAAGGATCGGGTATTAAAATTGTTCCTCATGATTTTGTTTTCAGTCGCTCCAAGTAATCTCTGCGATTGTTTTCAGATATAAATCTTTAACATATTTACATTCACGTTCCATCTCACCGATAAATATCTTGAAGAAAAAGTTCGCGAAAACTTCCAACATACAGTGCTGAGATTACACGCTGTCAGCACTGTTTACTATGCTGGGACAGCTGTGCAACCTCGAAATGTTTTGCCCCTGCGAGGGCTGCCGCGCGCATCGTATTTTAAATTGATGGCTTGGACGTCAGATGTTATTCTTGTCTATACATTGTCACCTATAGGACTGTCCAAAGACCAAAATTGAACTCGACTATAATGAAATTAATCACGCAAGCCAAACTGATTTTCAGTGTTTGAATAATCAATTGAATTGTATTTTCATTAAAAGTAGGATAAATTGGTCACTTACGGAATGTTCAAAGACCAAAAATGAACACGATGTAATGGAATGAGTGTATTTTTGCCACACTTCGTGCGCATTGGTTTTAGGAAGGAGAGGGGACACCATTTGGGCCTTTAGAATGCCACAAGCGAATTTTTTAAGGTTTGCCCTTGCTTCCTTGTCATCCAGTAGATTCAGGTTCGGTAGATTGGAGACCTTTTGAAAGCCCCTTTCCCCTGGTTTGCCACTGACGTGCCTCTTCACAACACGTCAGGTTTTCTCAGGGGTTGCCGCAAGCTAAGTGTCAAGAAATGGGGTTCGGACAAAAAAATGTTGGGGAAACCCTGAAATAGCAGAGGAATGATGTCAGTTGCTCTTGAAACATGCCAAATAAGCAAACTACTTATATGCCATTTGCAGATGACAGAAAATAGTGATCATGTTTGATTATACTACCATTCGTACCATGTGTCATAAACATCAGCCACTGCATCAGCAGGGATGTGCTGTACATACAAATTTTGAACATGACGATCCAGTGCACCTAATCTCTGCTACCCAACAATCATTTAACCAAGTTTCCTGTTAATCAGAATGTTTTAGAAAAAAAAACTTCTCTGAACCCTTAATTAAAATCACAGCCACACACTATCCAAATTCCTGTATCATCTAAAGAATACTTCTCTTATATTAAGTAGAACCATTAAATGCTTAGGTAAGTAGGATTCTTAAGGATTCTCGTAAGTTACATTTAAGAAGAATACTTAGATTACTTACTTGAGTAATCTTTATGCAAATAGGGACTAACCTTCCAAGGACTCAAAGGAAACAAATCCGTAGTCATCAAAACCAAACCCAGAATGAAGCTATTGTTATATTTTATTATTAAAATATTAAACTTATTTTTCTATGTAATTAATTCTCGCATTTTGCAATGCGGTGCGTCACCTCTCCCGAGAGGGTTTCATTGGTGACAAGCCGTGTTGCATATTGAGAGAGTGAAAAGAGATCAAATGAATAGCACTAATAATATAGGCCTATGAGATAATTCTATGTCTTGCCACCCCACAGTCCTTGTCCCTTTGTGTTGTTTTTGTGTCCGGTCTGTGTCCTTCCTGTTGTAATTTTAAAGAAGGCGAACTCGTATTTGACGCGATGCGTAAAATATGTCCCCGCCGAATATCGCGATCACGAAGTGATGACTAAATAGCACAGGTCCACTCTTAATTTTGGCCAACACTAGCTCGAAAAAATTTTACCTTTTGGTGAAATTGACTCAAGAAATCTTAAAAATTCATCATGCAAAAATCCCGGAAAAATTCCTAAACATTTAGTAAAAATATGATAATTTATTCATTTGGCAACACTATTTTTTAAAAAATCATGTGACCACATTTTAAATTGGGGACCCAAACGAGGTTTAGCAAGGGGAAAAATACACGTATGGTCACAGTTTCAAAGACATGTATTAAAACAGGCTGCAACCCAAAAGATGACATGTGTAACAATCAAAAAACTAAAAAGAATACCTTCAATGAAAAGGGGTACTAATATGTAATACCTCTTTGTGTGGTATACTTTCCCCCCTCCACCTAGCATTGACATTGATATTTGCATTCAATTAGCCTCATTGCATATTTAATTTGCACGAAATACGCCCAAAAATCTAATCAGGTCAAGAACTTCTCAGCCCACTTCCTTCCACCAAGATACAGCATATACACCTTAAGGAACTCCAGAAAACTGTACACAAGCTTGAGGGAAAATTTTCATAAATTATGCAAATTAGATATTTAATTAGTCCAATTTTACACACAAAATCTAATAAGGTCGACAACTCATCAACACCGCCTTCTTTCCAAACAAACGTTTCATCATCGTAGCCTCATGGAACTCAAGATAAATCGTCCCATAATATGGGTCACGTGGACATTTCTGGGTAATGTGGACCTTTTCTTGACCTTTTCCCCCACCCCCTGACAGACACAGCCCCGGAGGACCATGGGGGTATGAATTACATGGTTAGTAGGGGGTTTCCCCACACCTACAATATACCCAAGTTTGCTACTCTATCATCCAGAAAAAAGAATATGACCAAATGTCGGGTTAACTTTTTTAGGGACATACATACATACGGACATACATGAGGACATATGGAGGGAGCCCATTTTATAGTTCCTCCCGAAAGTCGTTCGGACTTGGGGACACTAAGGTGGTGCAACAAACTTTTAAGGCTTTGACTTTAGTTGTATCTCCTTCCAGCTACCTTTTTTAATCATTTGAATGTGTTAATTTATTTTGTGGTTTGATGGTTAATAAATACAATATGAATACGTTGAGACAAAGAAAAACCTTCCACGGACGATTGTTCATTAAAAAAAAATTATTTTGTGTTAGGTCCTCAAAAGTATATTTACGATACAAGTATACACACACAAACACATGCACAAACAACACACACACACATACACCCACAAACCACCACATACAGAAACTCCTCCATATAGAAAATTCCTGATTGTGCCTCCTTCAGGGGAAAACACAAATGAACACTATCACCAAACCAACTGTTTCCAACACTTCACAATAAAAAGATCAAGTGCGTCTCAATTTACTTTAGGAGGTGACTCACAAAGGCAGCCCTAACCTGATGCCTATGATCTTGACTATGCCATTGGTTCTCTCCTTGTAATAATAGGATGTGGATATAATTCGGGTGGACAGGAAACCATGAAACATTAAAAATAAATCCACGGTCTCAAACCGCTAGTGTCGCCTGTCATCGCAGTTTGTTGAATGACAGCCTAACATGACCTTGGAGATATGTGACCTTTGACCTCATAAACAAGTGCGGGTTTGTGGTAATATCCATAAACCAAGTTTGGTCTCAATTGAACTTCACTTTTCCAATCTCACAACTTGACCTCACATGACCTTGGGATGTGACCTTTACCTCATTCACAAATGAGGAATCCATGTTGCACACCGACTCAACTAGTAATGAGGAATCCCATGTTGCACCTCATCAACAAATGAGGAAGCCCATGCTGCACCTATGACTCAGTTGGTTTAAATCAATAAAGGTATGTGGATATTACAGGCAAATGTTACCCCTTTTTCACAACAGGCAACAACAAGGACCTGCACATCATCAACAGACAACAACAACAACAGTGAACAAGTGACCTATGTGTCTGCCTGCCTTAAAGGAGAGATTCGAAAGCACCCAAAATATTGTGTCTAATAGTAATTTCATATAGATTAGACACTCAATAGATTTCTTACCATGTATTTGCAACAGACACATTGTATTAAAAGAGAGAAAAAGGTGATTTTGAATTTGCTTATATTTCAATAAAACATGGCTGAATTCAACATTTGCCACCTATACGAAATTAGAAATTTCACAATTTTAAAAAAAAAAAAAAAAAAAACATTTCTCGGCTTAATCCCATCAGATGGGGATATTTTTGATAGAAAGCTTACACCAGTGCAAAAAATCAGTACAGTCAATTTTTTTAGGGACACATGATATGTGAAAATCCTTCTTGTTGCACCCTTTAAGACAGGAAACCACACATTCAAAGTGATCCCTATATGTCATCCTGCCTTAAGGCGGGCGACACAAAAATGGAAGATGTAGCATGAATTTTGCTAACTATCTCTTAGAAAGTAAGGTGTAACGAGAGATTTCAAGTCCTCAAATTTTTCTGTGATATGTAGTAATTTTATATAATAGACCTGCTCAATCGATTCCCTACCGTTTTATTGGTTACAGAAATAAACTTAAAATGAAAACTAAAAGGTGATTGGTGCATGCTTATTATCCTTCAATAGCTAACCATAGGCTGAATTTCATATTTGCATCTTACGAAATTAGAAATTTCACAAGTTTTGGTCCCAAAGAAAACGTTTCAGCTTAAGCCTTACACATGGGGATATTTTGTATAAAGCTTGACACCAGTCGCAAAAATCAGAATGACCATTTTTTGGGACACATCAGTGTATTGAAATCTTCGTCTGCACCTTTAAGGTATTTTCCTAAACAAAATCAGTGAATGTACCTTTAGGAACTTCCTTGAGATATAGCAATAATATGTTATAGCAAAGACAACAAGACCATAGTTAATTTGTATGGAGTCTGTTTATATGGCCTCATTTTTCTGATTAAACTTGTAAAAAAAAATATTATTTCGCAATTTTATTTGAGAAAGATTCCTCACGAGTAAAAAGCACTTTGTTTAATATAAAAGAGAGAAAGGGGAATACCCCTCGTTTGTT
>JAMKCH010042883.1:0-12949 GCA_023653785.1 Ophioderma brevispina
TCCATAGCTCATCCCCTTTGACTCTTTACCCAATAGGAGTGAGATTTTTACATAATTGCACCCGTTATTAGCCTAATTGTTGCCTAATCATACTTGCAATTCGATTCTACTCTGGGAAGAAATTAGTCATTTTGTATTCTGTCCGTTAAAAGGACAGAAATTATAACACAGTGGCGTTGCCTCAGTGGCACCGTGATATAAACATTTGTAATAACATCAAACCGCATCATTCAGAAAGCCATGTTCACACGGCACAAAACTCCAAAGGTTTGAAACTCCAGAGGTGAATGAAAAGTAAATCCAAATTATTTTACTCACTCCAATTACGTCCACACGATGACCAAAACTCTGAAATCACCCCCTGACCCATTCTCCTCCGCTTCCCATATCGGAGTATAGACCGGAAGTAGTCACCATAAACGGAAGCCGTGCAACTTTCGCGCGTTATATTCAAAACACAGGAAGTTTTCAAAAAAGATGACCTTGCGAGGTCACCCCCGCACTATCCCCGAGCTGTCCACACGGCACTGACACTCCAAAACACTACGGAGTGTTATCGGAGTGTAGTTTTCACCCCCTAGTTTTTTAGGGGGATAAAACCCCGCTAGACCCTCGATAAAAACTCCGGGTTTTAAACCTCCGGAAGTCTGACACGGCCAAAAACCCCGATCGACACTCCAGAGTTTGAAACTCCGGAGTTTCGGCCTCCGTGTGGACACGACTAAAATCAACTGAAATTTGGAATTAATCTTTTTCGGGATATCTAATGACCATAACAAAAATGAGTGTTAGAGAACAAAATGCACCTTTAATGATGTGAATGGCCCTGCATTACCTGAAATGTAGGTTTCTTTTACTCACTTGTAAACTATTCAAAGGGTCACTTTAAAATTTTCAAAAAGGGCGATTCCCATTTTTTTAAAGCGGGTGTTTTTAATCTGTATAATGCATTTACCAGAGTATTAATTCACCTGAAAGAAACGCTAAAAATTTATTTTTTATGTGTATCATTGCAATAGTAACTGGTTACTTCATTGTCATACGTAATTAAACTAATTATTTTTATGATGTGAACTCCACAAAAATATCCACATTAATCTGGGCTTATTTGGTATTTTTTTAAATTAATTTTCACTTGGACAATTACTTGTAAACTTTTGACATTACAGTGTATTAATGTACTGGTTAAATTACCCGAAAACACAAAATACGGCAAAAATTTTAATGGCAATGACTGTTAAATCAATATTGTTTTATGGAAAAACATGTTCATTTGCGTTTCAACCTTCCAAGGAACAGCAAATTTTGCTGGTTTAATATTTTAAGTCGTTGAGATTTCAATCGGTAAGACAATCTCATGGGCCATGCATACTGGAGTTGGTTTGTCAATCTGTGTTGATGAATCTTACCACACTTTAATGGAGAGTAATTCTTAACTTCTTCATTCTCTATTTGTGGCCCTTACTAACCCCCGGGGGGGGGGGGGGGGTCTCACTTTTGGTTTGGGTTAGGACGTGCCTCCTCACGACTCTGGAAGTAGGACCCATAGCTCTACCATTTATGCCAAAAAAAGGGACCATAGCTATACCAGAGATGCAAATGTTAGGCCAAATTTAACCGATATTGTCTATGGCACATCCCTGTATATGGTCATTTGGTGTTGAGAATCCCCCCCCCCCCCTTAACCTGTAGTTTCACTTTCAATAACATGTATGTCAATGTTCAAAATGTTTGGTTTACTAATTCAATGCTTTGCAAAAGGTGATATATCACTGAACTAAATTATTCTGAAGTTATGGTTCCAACCTCTGTGGTGGCATTTTCCTCAACAAGGACAATCTCCTGTGTTTGTCAACTGTTCAACATATGACTTGTGGTGTTGATAACAGAGTATGGGATAAAATGTCAAACTTAATACAAAATTACTAAAATACATATCACTATAACTCGACTAATATACAAACCGATTTCAAACCATCGACACTCAAATTGGGTAATGTTACCCCACTTATAATACCAGACTAGGCTTTAACACTGTTATTCCCATAAAAAAATATGAAAAAGCAAAACAATTTACATTCAGTAATATGTGAACAAGCTACAAGGTTAAGATGTAATCAGCAAGTCCAAGAATAAACAGTTGGTTGCATTTAACCTTGCTTCATAGTGTTTTGAACTAATCCCCATAATTACATTGCAATGTGCCTATAATGTTTTTGTACTAAACATTATGTCAGTAATTTAGGGCAGTTTAAAAGGAAGTTTAAGGAGCATAAAACCTTTCATTTATTAATTTGTTTTAAAAGTACTAGTGTTTTGTGTGCAAGGAATGCGGTGTATGTTTAAAAGTCGAGTTTATGTATTTAAAAAGGGATTTTGTGCGATCACATGCCGGATCATGCAAGGGATTAGTGAGGTGAAATGTAAAACTGATGCATTTGGTGGGATGCTAAATATGCTATCTTAGGTAGCTGTGTGTTCTAAGGCCACTATGATTGATTGAAGTGAGAGAATTGGGCTGTTTAAGTTTAAACACAGTTCAAGGTTAAAGTTCAAGCATATTACTATATTATGGCCGCTTTTGAACCATATGTGAACCTTGCAGCGTGAATGAGACTTGCTAACTAAGCACGATCGTAGGAGGGCAACTGGGAATGAGTGTAAGTACACATGGTACAAGGCACATGTGACTTTGACACTGGGAAGTATTTGGTGGGAAAACAATAACAAACTACACTTCGGGCAAGAACATACTATCATTACCTAGATAAAGCAATGAAATTTATTGCAAGTGGTTATCAGACTAGGCTGCAAATGCAATGCCTCTCTAGGCCAGCATGATAATGCATGGCTTTTGCAGCTTTCACACAGCATGCATGACATGGTAGGAAAACAGCATCAGAAAATCTTTGCCTACCAACACAATTCATGCCAAACAAACACAAAAAAGGATGAACAAAATGCCCCAAAAGCAACATCTGCTCAGAATTTTCAAATTCACAACATAACTTTCAAAGAAATGTCATTACTTGCATACCTGCGAGTTTCAAAAGAAAAATTGCGACAAGACATGAGAGACTAGTGTATGAGAGGAGAAACATGGGTTTCTACTCTAATTTTGCTACGTGATGACAATAGCTATATTATAGGCTTAACAAGTGAACAATTATCTATTCATATGATATAATTTATTTTTTGTTGCCAGATATCCAAATTAGCAGACAGAGGTACACGAAATGAAACGTTGTGTTATGATACAACATCCATGTGAAAATCAGGTAGGCTAGTCTAGCCAGTCAAGCTCGTCTCGACTGGCAGGACTGGGCACGTACGCAATTGGTAATGATCAGCTCCAATATCAATGTCCCATTTTTCAGATCCACATCAGCTTTCCTTTCTTCCTCAATATCATCTGCATCAAATCCCTCAGCCTCAAATTCTGCATCAGAATCTGCATCCTTCTGGCCAAAAATCATGCGACCCAACTCCCATTGTCTTTTGACGGGCGCCGCCATTTTAGACTGCGACTGCCTAAAAAATCATCGGGAGTGTCTGATATCATTTACGAAAGCTATTTTCATTCACAAAACAGGGGGGGGAGGACCGAGCTTTTTAGTAAATTAAACGATTGACCATCACCGATAAAACAATGATCTAAAATGATGCTGATTGGAGCTCCGCCCGATGAGATATGTAAACATGCTTCATGAGCTCCTGTTGGCAAATCGAGCGAGCTGGCTAGGGAAGCGACAGACACATTTATGCGAGCAGGCGAAGGAAGGGTTATTAGTATTACGTTTTAATTGGTGTACAGGAATTTGACGCCACCCTTTATATTTCGTCTCCACGCTTTATACAAGTCCACCCTTTTTAGTGGAAAAAATGTCAGCCCCCACCCTTTTGCCGATTTTCAAAGATTTTGAACCGGCACGCATAATGAGTGGGACTGCCCACTATGCCAATGTTAAAATTTCTTATACTGATATGGCACTAAGCCACGATCAGCAAATGTCTTGACCAGATTAGTGAGAATACACAATGAAGTTCACCAGGTTTTAGAATATTAGAACAAGCATACATGGATAATCCAAATAAATAGTATAATATTAGCCATGTACAGTAAGTACTTCTTTGAGTGACGAGTATCAGTGTAACAGATTCCACATGGACTTTCAACAAGCTAGCCAAATTCGGCAACGGCAACAATACACGTCAAAATACAATTGTCATCTGTCACTGCTGACATAATCAGAGGATTGGTTACTTCTGAGCTTCTGTGAAAGATGTGGCTTGATTGTAAGACTTTGTTCCATAAATTGTTAAGCAGATTATTTAACCAAGACTTACCATATATAATATTGTCTAATAAATCTCTCAGGTTGTATCATTTGCTGGATCTTGCAAAACATTGAATTGAGTTTCGCATCATTAGATTCAGGCATTTAGGGTAATCTCTTTCTAAATACATTAATAATATATAATATTGTTTTTTTGGGGGGGCCTTTTAAAATAAAGACTGAAATACATTTGTGCTCGTTTCTCTGGCATCCACGTAAACACAGTCCTCTGTGGTCCAGTGGTAATTCTCACGCCTAGTTAGCGAGAGGACCGGGTTCGAGACCGTGTATTTTTTCGTCTTTATTTAATACAATGCTCGCCAGTTTCCCCCCGATTCCCTATATATAAGAATTACACAGTGCGTAATAGATGTCCCTGCAACTTTGTTTACTCAAATTTTATTAAAAATGAGCTCAAAAAAGTATACAGCATATAAACCTCATCAATGTTCTATCACCGTGTTCGAAGTTCACTGAATATTCGGTTTAGTTGGTGGAGTGGATTAATGAATTTTCTTCCTCTCCTGTAGACATTCATCCAAGCATCAGTCCAGACAGGCATCCATCCAGACATCCATCTGCATGATCACATACAGTGTAGGTCCTCCACAACATGTTGTGGGGGCCAAACAATTGTGAGGTATCCTAATGAACTTTGAACATGACAAATTTTACTTTTTACAGATTTTGGGCTTAATTCTGTTATACCCTGCGCAGAATGCTTGATTCTTATTAATAAGCACCATTCCCACAAGATCATGGCACTGTTGCCTATTACGCTCCCATCAGGAAATCATCATCACAAACATTATTCCATTACTAGGTGGTCCCCGGGTTTCGCAATCACCTGGCTTGAATGACCCTTGCGTTTCGCAGTTCCTTTGACCTTGAAAGACCTTGATGACCTTGTCATGAACCTTTAAGATTTTTTGCATCAACAATCAAACCCCAGCCATCAAGTTTCATCTGGATACACCAAAGTTTACCCCATTTGACCTCCTTGACCTTGAATGACCCCGATGACCTTTGATCCACTAACCAATACAAAACTCAGTTCTTCAGAAGGTCCAAGGGCCACCCACCCACCAAGTTTCAGTAACGTGCGACCCTCCGTCTCCGAGAAAATAGACACGGTCAGACAGACAGACAGACACACCGACAGGACAGACAGGACACCCGGTATTATATAGATAAGCCATTCACTACTTAGCCATTTGCAAAGGAATCTTATTATTTCTGCTACAGTTTTAGCTTTTAATACATCATATCATACATACTTTATAAATTTCAAAGGAAAAGCAAAAAAAAAAATAAAATGTTTATACATTACAGAACAAGAAACATGCCATCCCTTGTATGAGTACAACAGTCAGGTGACGATGTGATGACATCCACTGGCAAATTTAGACTCTTACGAAATCCAACATCAGTGACACTGACACTTAGAATGATTACGACAGACTGACGAATGTGGCCTTATCAATTACACTGCCAGGAGGTGTGATGAGGAGGGGGAATTCACCACCCTCTCCCATGCATTATTCAACAATTCTTGCTATTTTAGCCTAGGTACTGTGGGTAACGTAAATCTGTAACGCTCTCTGGATTATTTGACTGAGCGGCACTATTTCTAGAGATAATATGCATCTTTTCCAAGAATTTATTTTCAATATAACTTGATTGGTACCAGTACTGCTTGAGTGATCATCACAAATTCCAATTTTCAATTTTCTTAAAGGGATTAGCAGCGATAATGCGAGAGAATCTAAAAATGTGAAAATGGAATTTTTTAAACTTATAAATCAGGGAAAAGTGCGAACAATTCCATATAACAGCGATGGCAACTCAAAATCTACACTAAACAGCTGATTGTGGTTTACACTGGTACAGAATACACATAGATCAATAATGTTTGTGTTTGAGGTCAAAGTGTATTGATCATGGTGCACAATATCACTCTTAAAATCTGGGATATTCACCGGGAAAGGCTTTTTTTTCTTAAGTCGGAATTTTGATACACACGTATAGAAATTACAGAATTCAGACTAAAGGTACTGCCATGTCTTTAATACATGGATTTCAAGCCAACCACTTGCAGGTTATGTTCGCATATACATGCCAGTAACAATAAATACCAAAAAATATAAATTTTGATGATTTTTTCGATGTTTTGGATTAGCAAATCACTGCTTATCCCTTTAAGGAATTGTAATATTTAAAAAATGTTAGTACACAAATGAATTTTACACTAAGGTCATATCAAAATCTTTTCCTCCAGCATTCACAAGTTTCAAAATTTTGATTTTATTGCTGTTATGTCAACATAATTTGTTCAAACAGATGTTATTTACTTTTGTGAAATTAACAAATTTATCAAAATATTTATTTGATAATATGACGTCAACTAAAGGATCGGAAACCTGGTGCAGTACAGCAATCTGAACTACAAACACACGCGCAGAGATCTTATTCTATCTAACAGAATAAAACACTTGAAAAAACAAACAAACATTGCATATTGAAGCAAACAACCACACCACCAAATGCGATAAAACACCATATCCGTCAAAGGCATTCAACTTGCAATATCGATGTCAAATATTAGGATTCCAATGACAAAAACGTATCAAATTCTGAACACAAGCCATCATTACAAGAGGGCGAATGAGAAGATAAAAATAAATTCAGGGAGGAAATAAATTTAAAATTGTGAGGGGAAAAAGTGGCATTTTGCAGATTTCTTTAAAATTGCTTACTAACGTAATGGCAAAAAAAATAGTTTCCATTGAAAAAAAAAGGTCTAATAATTGAACAGTCAAACTCGTGATTGTAACTGTTTTGACTTGCCATTGGCCAATTTAAGCCATTATATGGGGAAAAAATCCTTTAAAAAAAATATTAAAACAAAAAACGTTTGCATTTTGGTTTTTGGACCTACCTACTGGAAACAAAAAAAAAACTTTGTTTGGCCTTAAATCAGACAAGGGCTTTATCAAACCCTAGTCTATGATCAAAACAACACAATCAGGATGGGCAGTAAATTCTGGTAGGGCATTTTTAAGTTGAGCAAAATTTTTTGTTACCAAATTAGCACACTTTGGTGTATATAAAAATGAATCTGTATCATTTCGGGCATAATTAAGGAATTTCAAAAAAACATCAAGGGGAATTTGGGGTTAAGGTCTGTATATGAGGGAGGCCGAAATTCACCAATTCACACCCATCCTCCCACGACCACATTGCAACATGAATTTCCCAAAAGGTGAACTTTCATTTTAAACCGTCACCAGCCGGCGCATTTTTTACAACTTCCAGTCAAGTTGAATCATTGAAAGATTATTTTATAGCGATTTGCTATGAAGTAGGTACCATGCCTAAATAATTGTACCATACTTTATGGGTTTCTTTATGTACCTATTATACAACAGCTGTGCAGGATCTGAAATGCAAATGAGGGCAGACGATTCTTAGCCATTCATCCAATTCAGTTACTAAGTTACTAATAGCAAACTGCAATAACAGACGTGGGTCGGAGAGATGGATAAAGTTGATATTGATAGCGTTGAATTAGTCTTGAAAGATTGTGTGGTCTGTCAACCTCGGCGGTTTTCTTTTTTTTGCTTTTTTTTTTTTTTTTTTGTTTGTTTTTTTGTTTTTTTTTTTTTTTTTTTTTTAAAAAACACTTTTTATTTTTTTTTTTTTTCTTGTTTTTATAGAATTTCAGCGGTCCGGAAAATATTAATCTATTAAAACTTGAAAAACTGTGTTCACAAATCTGATCGAGGCCAGATCCAACCCACTTTGGATATGAAGAAAACGTATTATACTCCCGCCTCAAAAAAACGTCCCCCCACCCCTCATGGCAAAGTTTCTATGTGAGGATTATAGCCCACATTTATTTTATCAATTTACTGTCTCAGAAATTCTGTGACTTACCCATGGATCTTCAAACTATATAACACCAACATTGACAGAATAACAGTTACTCTCATTATAAGGCACGCCTACACGCCATATCCGGTTTGTAAAGTTTCACACTTGAACAAATTTCTGTCTCGGAAATGCCAATTCTGGACTGAACTGGAGTCATTCATTGTAAATGGGTTAATTAAAAATGCCATGGTCTCTGATCGCTAATAGCCTAGTTCCCAGAACCCCAGATTTGACGGAAGTGTCAAAATTTTGGTATCTAGAAGAAAGCCTAAAATTGTTAATTTTTCTCATTTAACCTTGGAAATTCGGGCTAAAGGGCGTTTAGTTTGGAAGTTATGAGTGAACACTCATGTGCTCCATTTTGGTCGACAATATGGATTACATAGCACTCTATGGGGATTACAAAATCATGTTGTTTACTTCTTCGAAACGGGTTGGACTATTGGTGCAACTTTACAATGGGTTTGAGGGTGATGGCATATATCAAGATGAAAAACTTTATATACTTAAATTGGGTCATCCCCCTTAAAATGTCAATGGACAGGTCAGACAAAAGAACAATAAGCCATTCACAGCAATATAAGCAGATTAGACAGGACATACTTTGTCTTTGCAATTGATAATTCTATATGACGTTGGGGGGGTAGATAAAGTGAAAACATTTTTGGTGTAGGTTTAGACTCAAGGTTATTAACAATGTAAAAAGTAATAAGAGATTGGTTACGTTGAAAAACAGCATGGATTAAAATAAAAAATTACCGGTTTTAGGTCACAAAGTGACCAAAAGAATGGCCCCTATCCCTTCCACGGGTTGTTCTCAAAATCTTTTATGGAGTGGGGACCATGAGAAGAATGTCAAATTCCAGTTCATTTTATTTATTTCTGAGAACAATAGAGCTTAATTTACAAGGAGAAATGACCCAATTTACTAGTATAAAGTTTTGGTTTGATGACATTGACCCCAAAACCCCAGTCTGACTAAAGTTTTGTGCCGATATTTCAATCCATTTTGCTGCACGTGCTATAAAAATGTTAAGCTCATAGAGTACTGTGTAAAAATTAATATTGGTTGCCCCAAATGGAAGCACATTTTTGCACATAACATCCAAACCAAATATCCTTTACCCCAAAGATTTCACCGGATAAATGAGAAAGAATGTTCTAATTCCCCGACATCAAAATTCCGACCACTGCCAGTAAAATCTGGGTGTTCTGGGAACCAAGGCCAAGTAGACCTTTAATTTCTTTCCAAAATAAGGGGGACAATTTTTTTCAGATTTTGAGTTAAATGGGATATCAGATGGAAGGCCTCCTATTCATACCATAAAAAAATAACTGCTTTTATTTATCTTACCGATACATTGTAAGGGACATTTTAAGGGGACAATTTAAGTAGTTCAAATTTTAAAACAAAAATACTGTTTGTTTACAAATAATTTTTTACGTGTGAGAGATTTTATTCGGGTATTTTTATTGCCACAACCACTGGCCTACTGAAGCAATAACTTTGTTATTGTCAACAGGAATTCTACCAATGCTTTGCAGCTGCCATAAAATATACAATGTGTCCTATGCATCCTTGGTTTAAAATTACATTGATCCATGCCAGGGTACATTATCTGAAGCTGTCCCCATGAAGCAATTCCTAATGAGTGTTTTAGTTAAATTTTTTGATAAATAACATGACATGTCAGCTTTTGAATATATTTTTCAATTTATCATTTCTGACTATCTGTTCTTGCCTATGGGCCAGATCTGCACACTTTACAATTAAAAATCTAAGCTTTAGAAACTGAACATGCAAAAAACAATCTTCACACTGTATTTAACTATTTATTCATTTATTTTTTTTATTTATTCATTTATATTATTTCTTAACATTTATATTTATTAAATAAATAAATAATTTTAATTTTTTAGGTTTTTTCTTTTTTTAAATATTAAATAATTAAAAATAATTAATTACAGATTTTGAGGAACAAGCCATCAAGTGACATGAGGATATCCCTCAAATCTGACAAGATACTTGGGACAGTCAGTAATTTCCAATCTACTATCAAACTGACTATATATGATGGGCCTTGAACCGGGACTCTCTTGTACACAGGACCAACAGCTTAACAATATATTTTTCCATGGTGTGTTTGTCCAAGTCCAAATGCACAGAAGTGAGCAATTCTGGTTTTAATCATAGTTGTTATGACCTTTTATGTGTTGTCTTTACCAAATCAACGGGCCCTTCTTGACAACTTATACTGCCACCAACAGAAAAAATTTAGCAGTCAATATTTACCACTCTCTTCTGCAATAAAATCACTTATTCTCTCTCTCTCTCCTCTTAACCATGACCCAAATAAATTATTATAGCTTCTGGCGGTCTGGCCACGTATACAGTCCCCCGGGGTTGTAGGGTGTATTACTCGTCTTAGTATTAACCATTAAATAGAGCAATTAATTACTCAAGCGCAAGATTTCGTCTACATCGACTGTCTTGAGGGCATTCTCCAACGTTTACACTGATTTGTGATTATTTGTTTCCCTAATGAATGTGTGTTCTTTCCGCTTATTTGGTGGAGAAGTTTACATTATTGACACACCTAAACCAGGACACACACGACATGTTGTACTTGACTGGTTATCACCGTTATCAAAATTTCTGCCACATCCCGGTCCCTTGTCGCAACCTCAAGCCATAAACTCTGAGTTTTCTCTATTCCTGTATGCCTGTTTCTGTTATTTTACTTATTCAGCATGTTGACACATTTAAAATAGCGCAAACTACAAGTGTGATTTTATCGGCATTTTGTCTAGTCTCTGGGGACGCCAAGATGTTTTTAAGCTATCTCAGATGTACAGAATTCTACTCCCTTTCTTCATCCCCCGATTCATCTCTCTGGCGCTGAAAAGACCTCATATGTCAATGTTCTATAACTCGGCCACTGTGAACTCTGAGCAAGAAATTAATTTCTTATAATTAGTGTTCTTAATATCGTTTTCAAAATCTCGCAGAGATAATTTCCTTAATTTTGCAATGTTTGAATTGTCATTTAACACTCAACCAGATGTTGGTGCTGCCAAGTATAGACAGATTGTCAAAAAAGCAGTTTAGAGGTACTCCATTTTAAATGATGTTCAGCCTTCTTCAAACTACTTAATTGTTGCATCAAAACCAATTTTGTATCTCAAGAAATCTTAGATTGTCAAATATTTTTTCTGTATTGAGTTTCATTTGGATAATATAATTGTGGTTTAAAGTTACTAAGTAACTATTTTTACAAGTCTATTTGCTACTGCTATACAACACAATTGCTTTTTGCTTTAAAGGGGCATTTTGTGATAACCTAATCCACGCAACCTTCCAAGAGGATGTCATAAAACATTCCCAGAATGCATTATGATTTTTAATTGCACCTCACTGAGTCATGTGACCTCCTCCATAAATTAACCCTAAACCATGAGTCTAGCCCGGGAGGAATTGAGGCAACCGTGAGGGGAAGCGGGGAAGAGGGGCACAAGAAAAGTCGCAAATTCGGGTGGGATTCGAACCAGGGCCCCTCGGGCCCCAGTCCCATGATCGCACGCTACGGCGGTGTCGCTGGCCGGCCAGAGGATTGTGCCCATATGACGTCGTGTTTGATGACGTCGCGCTACTTCCGGACATCCGGACATAGTGCATTTCTTCTCAAATTAACACAGTGAGCTTTGGTGAGCTTAGTTGTGTTAGGGTTACGGGCTATTGCTAAAAACACAAAAATCTTACTTCCATGCTCTTTTTGACACAGAAATGTTAGTATTTAAAGAGTGTTTGACACCTTGAAAAAGATCTGTCATTTGAAGCACTTTTAACCCTCGTCTAACCAGTGCAAAAAAACATGCATGATTGTGACGTAAAATTATTCAGGCAATCGTTTTTTAAATCCTTTGCGCTGATTTTAGCCAAAAAAAATTGTACTCCCACCTTACACAGGGGTGGTGTAGGGGTTGGTGAAGCCTCCCTATACTTAAGTATGAAAATTAGTACACATAAAATTGTTCTTATCAGTAAAATTGTTCATGTTATTGAGGTAATAAAACTTCTATTTTAAGCAAAATTCTCTGCATCATAGGCAGACAAATTTATTAAGTCAAAAACACTCTTGCTTTAGATACTAACACCTGATGGAAAATTTGCAAGAGCACGTATGTGTGTGTGAGAATAAGCAAGTGTCTTATGTCGTATCTTTATTTTAATTAGAGCAAGACACATTAATTATGTAATGAATATATGCGCCTCCACTCGTAGATAATTTCCATGTGTTCTTTATCACTGCACTATATAAAATATTTACATTTCATGCTGCTTCAAATTCATATTTTGTAAGTTTTTAATGTTTATCTTGCTCACTCACCTAAATCAAATACACCTCAGCTAAAGCTACGGATGTACTTAAGGGAGATAAAGTAGATACATGTAAGTAACCATTAAGCAAAAAAAAAAACAGTTCCATGGGCTCTCCCAATCCAGACTTGGCAGGGGATTTTTTTAATTGTTGTATGCATAACATTTTGGCTACAAATGGATTGAGGTTTTTAAATACAAGTGAGTTGAAAAACATGTCATTTTCTTTTACAGATTTGATGTCTTTTAGGGTCTTTTGCCTGACCTTAGTTGAAAGGTCCTTCCACTCATACAACAAGGA
>JAMKCH010042884.1:0-12440 GCA_023653785.1 Ophioderma brevispina
TTTGTGTTCCATGATTCCAATTAATTAAAGGGGCATTTCGTGATCCCACAACCTCGTCCCCCTGAACTTAACTAAAAAATTTGACAATTTTTATATCATCTGAACCATTTAGCCTTAGTAATCCATGAGTACAGGTAAGGACTTAAGATTAGCCTTAGTAAATATTACTTTGTTAAATTTGGTTGTATTGTAAGAAATTCCCAATTTGTATTTTCTGCCCGTAAGCGGACCAGTAATACAACACAAGGAGGCCTATATGAATGTGGGAAAACAAGCAATTGCTCATAACACAAAACAGCAGATCGGGATTCAACTCGAAGTTGTTGTAAACAAGATTTTCTCAAGGTATCTAGTGAACATGACTAATAAAACAGAAGATGCTTGAATCACAAAAATGAAACGTTAAAAATAACAAAACTGAAACTTAAGAATGAGAAGGAAGTGGGTATTGGCATTTGACTACAACAAAAAAACTAAAAAGTTAATTTTTAAAATGTTTGTATACTTAAATCAGGCCACCCTCCTTTAAACAAACAAAACAATGGGAAATTCTTTTACAGCATCATGGATTTCAAAATGGCTTAAACTACTAGTGTTTCACTGCTTGTATTTTGCACACTTTGAAGGAATAAAATTGATTTGAAGTTGAGTTCTTACGTTGTTGTCGTCTTTTTTTCTTAAGAAGCAGGGACACCCGATGGGAACCACTTTAATCACCAAAATTGGAGATTTTGGTAACAGAAGAAAGTTAATATTTTTCTCATTACCACAGTAAAATTTAAGGTCCAGGAATCTTTCATTTGATGTTTAGAACAAAAACATCTCCAGCTGCGGGGTGGAACTACATTAAAGGTGGGGGACCCCATCAAGGTCCGATTTTTCATGATTTTTCCTCGCCATGAAACAATCACCTAAACACTCCGATTACAAATATTGAGGTAAATATCCAGCCATTTTGAAGTGTAAAAGGCTAAAATCGCACTAAATTGCCCATGTGTTGTAATGAAATGTGGTTATATGTGGTCATAATATCAAAAGGAAAACAGTTCCTGAGCCTAAAATTCAAGAGGTTATGAGAAGAAAATATGAAATTTCTACCCAAAAATCCCCAATTTTGATGGAGAAAGAAAAGTGGGAACAAGGTTGTCGATTGGTTCACCCACCTTCAATTAACACAATGTCCCTATGGCATTTAAACTTTGTATACTATTCCAAAACAGCTTGACAATTTAACTAAAAAATTTGAATCTGAGTTTTTGTGATGTTTCCATGTGAAGGGATACATTTGTGTATAAATTGTTTGAGGGCTCTTGTGAGAAAGCTTGAATCTTCATTAACAGTAAAATGAAGATGGAACGTGTTGTGGCGTCCACACAGGAAGGGAGTGCCCACCTCTCTTTTGAAGCGATGGTCCGACTCTGCCTGATGTGAATTCGGGAATGGCTACACTCTATAGGTTGTCTGTTACCTTTCTAAAAATTGAAAGAATACCTGTACCCATTATACATCCAAGTAGAGAAGAGTGGACGGGCAGGGCAAAGCACTAATCCCAGGGGGGGGCATTTGTATTCAAAGGTGGATATGATGCGTGTGAACAAGGAAAGACACGTAAAAACGGGCTCTTTTTTCCACAGGGATGTAGCACAAAATATGGAAAAAGGGTGTTTTTCTCATAACCCTGAAATTGTGATCAAAATCATCAAAGATTATTTGTAATGTGGAAGGAAGCAACATGACCAAAGCCAGATAATAGGGTATATTATCAACACAATGCTTGCTCACTTTTTATGGTAGCAAAAACTGACTAAAAAAAAAAAAGACTTGTTTATGGTGCGAGCAAAAACACAAAAATGCTTGTTTTAGGGGGGTATGTTTTTTAGTCTGTGGAAATACTTGTGTAGGGTGAATTTCGGAAGTCCATGTTCACGCATCAATATCCACCTTGAATACAACAGCCCCAGGGACCGTAATCAAGGACAACAACACAGCCACATAGCAGGGCTCGAGTAATCACAACCTTTGGGGTTGTGTGGTTCAAAACAGTCAAGTCAGGAACCAGCCTAAAACACATTATTAAAACAATTAATAGCAACACTTTTTAGAGTGCCTGCAATTTTAAGTTGGTGAGATTTTTGCACAGATGTGTTGGTTAATTGTCTAGTAAACTATACATTGAACAATAATGCCTAAAAATTGCAATTTGTTATAAAAAGAAGGGATTTTGATAATTAGCATCGGGGATACCGGTTGTAAATTAACAGCGCTTGGGTACTGAAACTACCAAATTTGTTTGTCCAGTTATTAAAATGTGGAACAGTACCAAAAACAACTAATCTTGACTTGCGGGAACCGAAGAAGCAATAAATGGATGAGATTAGCCATTACAGGTCTATTTTTGCCTTTTTATATTGGCTGCCATTTATTTCGGAGATCTCCGTAATCATTCTATTACAAAATTCTTTTCTTTCTGCAAACAATTCACAGGGTTTATTTTACAGGACCAATACCCAATGCAACAACTGCAAAAATCTCAATTGTAATTGGGGGTGCTCTTCAGAAAAATGTGCTAGTATTTTTTTTAACAGCAAGCATTATATACCTTGTCCACATTAATTTACCTGCTTGCTCAAGCAAACATGACATTTTGAATAGCTTTGTCTTTCTATTTCAGATCTTTAATAAGGAAACCCAAATCATATGCATCAAAATGTTGAAAGTCTGAAACCAGTTGCAGTTTATTTTTATGCGTGTTTACAATAGGTAAAGACCAATTCGAGGAATGAAAACAAATCGAGCTTTGATTTTCAACATGAAATAAAAAGTAGTGAAAAGAAACTATAAACTACAATAGTAAATATCTAAAATAGACAAATACCTCTAAAATGCACTTTTAAGATTGTGGGTTAAAGGATACAGGTACATTTCACTGAGAATATTAATTATTCAAAAAAAAGTGTCTATTTGACTAATTTAAAAATTATTCATGAAATCAGTTGTTTTAATCATTCATAATAATGTACGTTCATGCTGGAAACATGTGTTTGCTATGCTGGGAGATAACCTTCCCATATTTTTAAACTTTTTTCATGATTACAAATATTTTCATTACCTCTAAATTACACTTTAAAAAATGACAATTATGACTGACGAATTTTAATTTGCATATGACAAATTGACTAATTAAGACTATTTTAGACCCATCACTGACTAGAATTAGTTTGTCAAGCCCAAACTGACGAATTTAAGTACACTTGGTCATTTGCTAATTATTCTTTTCAACAATTTTGTATTAAAAAGTCCTAATTTGACTAATAATATTCTCAAGGTTCCAGCAAAATACAAATTTAAAATAGCTGCAATGGATAGACTGGGACTTGCCTCGAACCGACAGTTTTACACCCATGCAAATTAAAATAGCCATCTAGAAGGGCCTAGCTTCAAGTTGAATTCATTGGTAATTTCATGTCAAAAGATCTTGTTTTAATAGTTAAAAATGTATGTACCATCTAGTAATCGAAGATCTTTGGGCAATGATAACATAAGGTCATGGACCGGTTTGAAGGCTTTACCGTTAAATTCATACAACTCCAATGGTGTGTACTTGTGTTGTGCAAAAACCTAAGCCAATCCAAACTAAGCATTTGTTATTGAAATTTACATTTGCATCGTGATTTGATGGAAAACTACGATCTACATATATCATTGATACATGGAATAGAAATAAAAATTCAAATTATATCTTGAATGTACAGTACGGATCCGTCTTTTACGTAACAACGAGATCTGATACATCTTACATGGGTATAATTATTTTGTATGTTGTCTGACAAAATCCATGGCCGACAGTCCCTTACCTCAACATTACCCTCGTAACATAAGACTTCAGACTAGAACAATCTCTAGCTATGTCTTATGGCGTACCTGCCACGATTAAGTTGGGTAAAATGTTAGCAATGTAACTCCCACGATTAAGTTGGGTAAAATGTTAGCATATTTTAAGAACCAAAATATTACTACAAGAGCAGATTTTTTGGTAAATCGCAATGTTGCGTGGATATACTAATGAAAAAAAAATCCAAAAGAATAGGCAACTTCTATTGTCACAACTTAAAAAACTTTAAAAAAAAATCTTGTTTTTTCATGAGGGAGTTCAACCACATCGTGATAGGAGCATTGAGTCCTGTCTCGGTAAGGTTTTTTTTCTCAAAAGTCCAATGATAAATGATCATTCAAACCCACCCCATCAAACCTTTTAAGATATTCATCACAATTTTGTTTCCTATCTTTCATTGCAACATTTTTCCAAGGCTTGTAACATAAAAATTAACAGTTGCTTTGGGAGAATAATGACACTCACATGGGGGTTTGTTCCCTTTTCCAGGGTAAGCTGCAAATGATTAGAAATTAAACACTTTAAAAAAAGAAAAAACCTAAAAAATTAAAAATTTTGAAATGTCTGTTTAAATATCTAAACACCTTATCTCTAAACTGTTTAAAAACTAAACTTAAAAATTTGACATTAGGTGTTTATACTTTGAGGTCCAGTGTTAGGAAATTTAAACATGTCAAATCTCTAAACACTATTTTCACCACTTTTCTAAACACCATTTTGCAGTGTACATGGAACACATTGATGTATCATTCTTACGGATACTCCCTATTTCCACTAACCCTCCCCCCTACACATGATGCGGGTCTGAGTCGGCCGTTGAAACATCGGATTTGCTTTTGAACCTCTACAATATGGCGGGAACAATGCATAAATACACCTTGTCAAAACAATAGAACTCTGTGTGGAAATATGTGCCGCACAGGTGTATGCATTGTTCCGCCATATATTGTTTAGGTCCAAAAGCAACTTCCTGGTGTTTCACTCGGCGACCATTCAACTGTGGTGGCAGCCTCTATCCATGTGTATAGGTCCATTGGGATACTCATACGCTGTCTTGAGTGGATCATTGTGGAGTATTCATTACCACAATTTATGACATGGTTACGATGTTATTCAAGGCTATTACAATACTCTCTTAGTGTGAGAGTGAAAATTTCTCTTGAAAAGAGTGAAATTTGTAAAAGTCACTCAAAAAGAGTGAAAGTTAACTTCAAACGTTGAAAATCACACTGAAAGAGTAAATTCACTTGGTAAGATTACTACAGGATTGCTGCAGTGTCATCTTTCATAAGAAAAATCTTTAAATAAGATTGATGACTGGAGTGATCCTCATTGAGTGGAATTTCACTCCTTTCAGTGTGATTTCACCTTCTTGGGAGGAAAATTTTCACTCATTTGGAGTGAATTTAACAATTTTTCACTCATATATTATATATCTAGAAATTAGAGTTTCTCCTTCAGGGAAGTGTAACTTTCTTAACATGCAATGCGTCTGGAGCAGTATTATACAGAATAAAGCATATAGCTCCAATTTTGCAAGATAATCAACAATGTTCATATATTCAATTGGCAAATTACAACATGTGCATAAGTTGTAACAGACTGTTATGAATACATTGGTGTTTTGCATACCGATTGTTCATGAAGAGGATGAAGAGTACGGCATGAAATGGAAGATAAGAGACCTCCATATAACCTGATGATGCACATTGGCCTGATGTAAGAGCTGCAACGTCATCCTTGGTAATGTCCCATCAACCGCTAATAACATGTATACCGCAGAATTTACGGAACTCCGTTTGCTCTTGCTGGTAAATGTTTGCAGAACAGTTGTTATCTTTGTGATAACTGTGAATGCCTGCATGAACAATGCCAATCCCGGGGTAAGAAACTGAGGTGTCCCCCATGAGAGAGTTCACCTCCATAGCAACATGTACGGAATAAACCGTGACCTTATAGACGATGCCATTTTGTACAATGCTGAAACAAATGAATGCATACAAGCACTATGGAGAACCCAATGAAAGACAGATGGTGGTAGGCATTCGTCATTCACAGCTGAACCCTGTAGTATATGACACCGTTAAAATGGTAAATATTTTTGTAGGAGGTGGCGATAAAATTTGACAACAAATATCTACATACATTTTTGATGGAGACACATTGAAAATCTTTTATAGTTCCAAGTATCTAATACCATCATTAAAACGGTAGTTTTACTTGCGTCTGGTTTCATATCTTTTAGGCCTTCTACTTGTTTCATTGCTGTCTCGTATTTTTCTTGTATTCTTCTACGTTGCTTTATGTCTCCAGTGCCGACAAAAAAAAAAAAAGGTGGACCAAAATGTGATTAGAAACCACCAATTCCATCACCCATCCAATTGGTAGTTGATTTGGAGAAGGGCAGCAAAATGAATGAATTTTATAATGGCGTATTTGTTCATCGCTGATAAACCTATTTTGTCAACTAACATTAAAATTTGTGCCGAACTTGAACGATATAACACATGTTTTTCCTAACCTTTTGATTAACCTTTATACAACATTTATGTTGAATTTCTTCTTGAATGAAATGCCAGCTTTGGAAAAGAAAATGATAGCTATGTTCTGTTTGATTTTGTTTTTGTTATTTGTCCTTGTTGGAAGTGGGTTTTTATTGGTTTGTTTGAAATTTTTAACATATTTGGTTTGCTTTGTGGCATCACCTTTTCTAGGTCAGGTCTATCTAGCACGTCCTTGGTCTTAACGTGCCTTTAGATTTCAGTTGTCAAAAGTTAGCAACCCTGACCAAGATTCCGGATATTATGCATGTCACCAAATTTTGATAAAAGAAGCCTTTGACCTATAGCAATTACCATGATTTAAATCAGATCAAAGCAGATTTCCAGATCACCCTCTAGAAAATAAAGTTAGACTTATAAACCATAAACGGTTTACTTTGTCCTCCATAGAACCCTGCACCTACAGGACCATTTTTGGCGATTCAAAGAACCATTTTAGTTCTACATCAACCTTAAAGGTTCTTAAAGGAGTAGGTTCTTGAAGAAACCCTTTAAAATTAGCTTTGAACCATTAGCTATGTTTAGACCATATGAATTAAGGCTCCTCCAAAAACAAAAAAAAAATTAATGAAATGGTACAAAAAAGTTCCTCATGCAGGGAACAATTTTTAATACTGTATAGCATCCTTTATGGAGCGAGGTTCCATATGGAGACAAAATATAAGGTTCCAACTTCCAAGTCAACTCGTATCACCATTCTATCATGATGAAATGAGATTCGATTTTTAAGTGTCCAGCGTTTAGTACGTTTAGTCCGATTTGAACTTTCAGCCAAACTCAATTTAATTCAGCACAAAAAATGATAAAATTAATTAACCCTAAGAATTTGTAGATTAGAAAGGGTTGCCTTATTAAATTTAGTAAGAGTATTGACACTTAGGCCGTATTCTCAAACGATGTTTTAAACATAAACGGTGGTTAGGCTAAACGGTGGTTTAGCTAAACGAACTGTTTTAAAAAAACGCAGGTTAAATATTTTTAACAAGTCGTTAGCTAACCACCTGTATTTCAACGCCGTACATATCATCCACCGAACTGTGAGTTATCTTCGCCTAATCATTACGTGGTGCGTGAACAATATTTATTGCAGACAATGGCTTCCGTAGTTGTAAATGCAACTCATGAAGCCCACGGAAATTTCAAGAATGGCGCATTACGCAAGGAGCTTTAGAATTTGTTGAATGGAGACAAAAGCCCGGGCCATTTAAATGTTTTATGTCGTTGTGCCGCCTTGCTATCATTCAATACTATAATAGATAAACACGAGCATGAAAATAGAAGCACAGGAAAAATGGACGAGAAGAAAGGACTGAGGACTCGGAAGAAAGATAAGAGAAATAAAGGAGGTAACTGTTCTAACCACGAGTGTATCACATAGAGCTGAACATATTCAGGCATTTGATGAAAACGTGAAGTTAAACACGCCTTAAACTACCTCCGGACTAAGTCTAAGTTTAACAACTGTTTAGGCATGTTTAACGATGTTCGGCTAAAATTTACGCGCTGAAAGTTAACCATGCTTTTGAGAATGGCGTTTATTTTAGCGGGCGGTTAAATTGCGATTTAAACCAGTGATTAGCGTTAAACATCGTTTGAGAAACGGGACCTTAGTGTTTAGAAATAGGACAAAGTGGTTTTTAGTGATTTGTTTGATTTGACACACTACTTAGTCTCGAAACAGTTTTTCAAGTGAGGCAAAGAATCCATGCTTTTAGAGAAGTGTTTTATGCTAACTACAGTTTTTTGGCAGTAAAATTTAACACCGCTAGTTTATGGAAAACTTGAAGCAATGTTTCCTGTACATTTCACGCGGAACTTCTGTGGTTTTATCAGTTTGCGAAGTTCGCCTCTAATTCCCGTATAATTATACTAGGCCTATCAACTCAAATTGTAGCATTATACGGGGCTTACCTTTTGTGATTTTCTCGATCTGCTCAAGGGCTTCATCTCGTAGCCTCTTAATTTCGTTGAACTTGGCAATGGGTACGCAGCACAATATAAAAGACTAGGGAAAAGTGAAAGGTTTTTATTTCGTTTTCACACACTGTAAAAATTAGTGTTTTAGGTTTTTGGAACAGTTATTAAACACCTAAACGCGTTTAACGAAACAACACAATAAAAATACAAACTTTTTGGTCAAAAGGTGGGCATTTTCTTAGACCACTGCCCCTATAAATCGCTAAAAAGCATTGAAATCGCAATCGGTTTTTTCTTTCCTTTTTTTCTTTTTCTTTGTTTTTCTTTTTTATTCCTTTTTTATATTGCCTCTATTTTCCCCATTTTTTTAAATAACAATGGACATTTTTAACATTAACGCCTTAAAACGCTTTAAAAGCACTATACATTTGCCAGCCGTTTAGGAAGAATAAACAGCCAGGTGGTTTTAGAAGTTAAACACCATAACCCCAAAGGCATTTAGACCTTAACACTCTAGGTGTTCCAAAATAAACACAACACGTTTTTATTTTAAGTATCTAAACCCTTAATGATAATATTGTTTTTAACGCGTTAAGGCGTTCCGTTCAGATGCAATTCACATTGCTCTGATTTAAAAATCATGGGAAAAACAGCGCTGAATGTCAATGCTTTTTTGCTTTATACGAAGCAGTGGTCCAAGGAAATACCCACTTTTTGACCAAAAAAAGTTGGTATTTTTTTTTTTAATTCGGGTTTTTTTTTATTTAAAAATGGGTGTTTAATAACTGTTACAAACTAAACACTTAATTTTTACAGTGTGTTTCATGAATATGACATGAAAAACAAATTCAAACATTCATGGATAATCCATATTTCATGGATACAAACTTCACTTTAATTAAGATATTCTCATTTTCTAAGTAAATTTGTACGGGATTATACCGTGTGTCCCAAAAAAAAAACCCAGCAAACACTTGGGTGACAGGTCGCCATAAAGTTTTTGAATAGATCAGTGACTACTTATTCGTTGTTGTAATGGTAAGATAGTACTGTTAGCTAATATCCTGAAAAGTTCATAAAGGGTAGAATCAATATATTTTAAGATATGACCCCAAAAATCAAATACGCTCATAACCATTTAACCCAATTCAGGCGCTATAATTACAACTACGGCACTCTGTATTATAAACACTACAAACTCTTCGTATTGTCGAAATAAGACTGCATTGGAATAGAGCTAATCATTCATCATCATCCATTTTTGTGAACGGCACAAAGAATTATCTTAAACCCAAATTTAACGACAGAACTGAATATACTTGATATTTTTATAGAGTTTGTGTTTAAACGTATGTTTTACTTTCATAAGTTGAGAATGTAACATTATTTTTCAGCATCTTCAGTAACATACAAGTTGCAGCCCAACGCATTTATCATTTTAGTGTAATGCGGAGTTTGTCTATAATTAGTCATAGGTTTATATCGTCTTGAAACGTATTGTATCACCAATAATAATGTGTTTATCATTATCAGTAAAAATAATAGTTTGTAATGCAGTTATTTCATCCAGTAGAAGTTTATTCTGCCAGGCTTTTGGGCAAGTAAATGTTGAATGCAATGAATATTGTATTTGCATCTTTTCTTCCATTGCCAGTCCTTGTGGTTACCCGCTCCTCATTTTTGTAAAATGGGGTCCTGCGAGTTACTTTTTGATTGTTGGGGTCAGATCTTAAACTATTTGACTCTATCACTATGATTTTTTTCAGGGCCGTTAAGCTAACATGCTATTTACTTTACAACAAAGAACAAGTAATCAGTGTTTTTGTTCAAAACTTTTGGCGCTGACACCAAGTGTTGCGGTTTTTTTGGACCACACTGTATATCCTCATTTCAGACGGTAAAATACTCGGTTTTGTGAAAATGGTTTAATTTTATACATGGTTTGTATCTCAAACATTGGCGGTTCACACCACTTTCACTCCACAAATATTTAAAGCGGGTCTTTTACATGTATTCAATGGCTTTTGAGCTGGCTTTCCCTTCATCCAAAAGCCTCGACCTGTAAGACTATACTTCATTGTTTAACTCTTTTGATGTAGGCTTCATGCTGATTCAGAAATAGGATAAGAGAATGCATATTTTGAAAATTTGAGAAAAAACGAAGAGACGTCACCTGGCGGGCTGCATAGAGAGTTATACTCTGTTTTTGAAGACAACAATGACTATTCTAATGTCCTAATGTTGTATGCATCCAAAATAAGCACGACAAAATGAATTATATTCTAATGTTCTGTCGTGATTCATTAGTGTACTGGCGTCAGTGAGATGCGTCAGTGTGGCAATTACAACTATATCTTAATGGCAAGTATTTTACTTCACTCTCCCGTTGCTTCTGCGATGAGGATCCCTAAGACTTGGCTTAGTTATATGGCCTCCATTTTTTCTGATTAACTTTAAAAATATTTTTTCTCAATTTTATTTGAGAGAGATTTGCTCAACTGGAAAAATACTTTGTTTACTCTAAAAGATAACAGGGAAAATAACCCCTAGTTTGTTTTGCTAAGTGCAACCTGTTTTAGATTGCACAATAGGGAAGTGGGGGAATCCCCAAGGATGCTAAATTTAGAAGCTTGTGTTTATGCTTTAAAAGATCAAAACATTGCCAGATCTGGGAATTCCCCCCATAGAGTTATATAATATGAAGTTATGTAATTTGGGTGATGAATTCTGATTGGTCAGCTTAGTTTAAAGGTTATGTTTTATGCATGATGTGATGTAATGATTATTGTTAGAATGGGAATCTATCTGTGGTAGTTAAATTACTGACACTGGAAGGACTCTCTGCCAGCATCCACTAGTATAAAGCAGTAGCTAGAAGATAGCTAGTTTTACTCTGCCTTGAGGATCAACCTGTAAGTGCCATGATATATATTCCATGTGAGCAGAGTCTGTAAGTATTCTACTGTCATCTTTGAAGCCGAAAGTGCTGGGAATCAAAATAGGATTCCAAATTGTGGACAGATAGAAATCGTGTGATTACCTTGGACTGATATACTGTGGATTTTTATCATCGAGGGACTTAATTTAACCTTGTCGTCTTGAACTGCTGGACAAAGTTTATCTTCAGGACTGAGAAGATTCCCATGGAATAATACCTGATGAGTTAAATTATGTGACCTTGTGCGCTGTCGTTTGGAGTCTCGCGTGAGACAATCGTCATTGAACTCAACGCTTCAGACACAGAGACACTAGCAACCTAAGTAAATTATAATCTTCCATATGTGTGTTAATTGTATTAATTTTTGTTTTTGGACATACCAATTCTTGAACCAGCTTAAAGATCATTAAAACTGTTTTATTATACAAAAATTTTTAGATCACTTGTGCACAAGCTCATTTAAATTTGTGTTTTGATAGGTACTTCTGACCTCAACGTCTACGAGACGTCATAAACACTTACATAATATGATTACTTGGGTCATATAGGTGACTATAAGTAGTGGTACTGCAAAGGAAAAAATACAAACTTAAAGCATAGCACAGGCAAGAGGAGCTATAGTTTTTCTTCCACAATGCAATCCTTCCGAAAGAATTCTTTCCAATAACAATTTTTGCACTAGTTGTCTCATGAATTCAGAGTGCAAAACGTGCTAACTGAAGCAGAACTCATTCCAATTATTTTTTGCAATTTAAGTCCTTTTTAGCACTATACACTCATGTGACAACAGTGCCAAATTGTATCGGAAGAAGTGCAATATGGGACAGAGCACTATACCTCCTTTTACAGCAGCCGATGACGGCCAAGCACACCAAACACCGGTGGCTATTTTACAAGGGGTCTGGTCAATATATGCACACTACTGCGAAAAAGTGATCACTTTAACCCTGTTTGTGGTCAAATTTGACTATTTCGGAGTGTGTTATAGTTGTCCACTACCTGGTAAATGCCGTCAATACCCCCGGTTTTTTAGTGTGGTCAGAAAAATAAAGCAAATAGGTATAGCAATTCAGATTGAAACCGCAAGTCAAATGACGACTGACTTACTTAACGGCATGACATAAGGGGTGGT
>JAMKCH010042885.1:0-19300 GCA_023653785.1 Ophioderma brevispina
CCCCCCCCGTCTTCGATTTTCTAACCAGTGCCCCCCCCCCCCCCCCCGGTCTTCACGTATTAGAGGTAACTATGTTGTCACCCAGCTTTCTGTTTACTTGGCTTTCTTGCCAAATTGAAGCAACCTTATCCTGTGTGTGTGTGTGTGGACCTTTGACCTCATACTTGTTCTTTGTCTCAGGTTAGCGTCCTTTTTGCATTTATACGGCATTTTTATGCAAATGCCTCCAATACTTGTTGATTTTTTGGGTACCAACCAGTGACGACCAACAGTGATAATAACCTCAGAGTGTTTTTTCTACCTTGCCCACATCAGCTCCATAGGTCAAGTGGCGTCAAACGTCATAGTCGGAGACAGACATATCTCTTTTTAGAGACTAGTGCAATTTCCAACGTGTGTGACCTTTACCCTAACTGCGTGTGACCTGTTGATCTCATGTTCTTAGTAGTATGATAGATTGCAATTGCACACTTCTATAAAATGTGATATTTACGTCATACGGTAGAATGACAGGTAATATGTCACGAAGTAACAAATGTCTAATTTTTATATGAAATGTGCAATGCGTGGAATGAACATTTTGAAACATTTTGAAAAATTTCAGTCTTTTGGTGACAGAAGTAAATTTAGAAATAAAATGAGTCCTTGTGTGACAATGTTGCTGAACTGGGAGCTTTCATTTGGGGAAGGGCTTTATAATCTTTAAAAACAAAATGTTATTTGATCAGTGGTACGTTGCCGAATCCTGTAGATACTTAACTTCCGTCGGCAATGCAAATAATCTGGAATTGCTTTCTTCCAGTTCTGCTGCCTTTGAGTCTGAAGTGTCAATCTTTGTGGTGGAATAATAGCATTGATTGTTTCCCAATAACGTGTAGTATGTTCTTTGTTGATTGGTCACATTTTTTCCCTTTATAAATTGTAAATGTAAATGGATATGAAGCCCCTATTCACTCTGTTTAATAGTTACATTCATGTATGCCTTCGGCTAAGTATGTGCAAAAAGTCACATAAGTCAACTTGCAAAAACTCCCCCAAAGTCATCTATTTACCCTTCCCATAACCTTTTACAATGGATTAAGTCCCATGCCTCCATTTTCCTTTTAAAGGAATGTTATTTCTTTATTATTTTAACCCATTTGATGGAAGTGAATTCTTATCTTAACAAACATAGTCGAATACATTTTGTCAGTGATTAGAAAGTTACATTTTAACAGTGCCGTCAAATTCGCACGCACATGTAATCTATATACATGTATGTGGCTGTTAGTTGGACACATACAACAACCATAGAAAGATGTAGTGTTTCATGTTTACATCCTACATGCATGCACACATTTCACAATTGCTCTAATTGCTCTGTAGTGACAGAATGTTCACTATTAAATACGCAATGTACAAAAAATCTCACCACGGTAAAGCGGAGCTAGGTGAGGGTGTTAAGGGGGGTGCGGAATATACATCCATTTGTACGCTAAAGTGGGTGGTCGCACAAACGCGGAAGCGTGTGGGTGTGGGGCAGAGGGAGGGAAAAATAGCTATTACATTGGTGGGTTTCCATAAGGGGACACCCTTTTCTGACAGTACTTTTCTGACACCCTATGAATTCCGGAAGCCTTACATACCTAACGGAATAAACCACATGGTTTTATGTGGTTTTTATCCGTTAAGTTTTCCTAATTCATAGGTGTCAGAAAAGGATGTCAGAAAGGCGTCACCTTATGGAGCACCCCCTATTACAAAACCTTGCGGAGGAAGATGAGCATCTTCTTGAGTGGCTACTTGATCTTAAGTTGGCCTTTCAATGGTAACTAGACCTTTTCAAAAGGTAACTGAACCCTTTCTCAAGAGTACCTAGATGAGTTTAAGGGTAACTAGGACCTTCAGCTTACAACTATGGTTTTTTTATTGCCTGAATTTTAATGTGTTTTTTTACTTATTTTCAGCCCAATTATGGTATTTCTGCCTGATTTTTCATGGCATTTTTTTAAAATGATTTTTTTCTTGCATTATCACAGGTGTGTAGCCAGACTGGTCATCCACTGTACAGCAGCAAGGTTCAATGAATAGGTTAGGTCTTTGTGGAGGAGAAATGTAGAACCTGGATATGCACACTGTGGCTATATCGCACAATCTATGGGACCACAATTTGATTGTTAGTATAATGATGCGTTTCCAAGAATTATATAGCCACTTCCAATAAATGTATCATCTGTATTTCGATAATTGTGTTGTGTCCCTTAATGCTTTTGAGATATGGAAAATACTTTGAATTGAATCAAGAGCTTGGTGAATTGGATTTTATAACCATTTTTCTTTTAAAGAATACAACCCATTTACCACATAAATTTTATCGTCTATAGCTTCACAATCCCCAGAACCCCATTTTTATTGGAAGAGTCATATTTGGTGTTTCAGAAAAGCTATTTCTCATTTCCCTGCAAATCTTATGGCTAAAAGATTCTTGGTTTGGATTTTTTAGTAGTAGCAGAATAAATGTACCATGCTTTGATCAAAATAGTTGAAATATCTTATATAAAACTGACATATATTCATTTATTTATTTAAATATAGGTGTTTTTATTTAAATTTAAGTTTTTTAGTTTTCTTGTTTTGTATTTGTTTATCATTTATTAATTTTTGCTTCTTTTTGTAGGTTTATTTCAGTTCCAAAAATGTTCTCTAACAACTTGAGCTGACTGCATCTTGCTTGAATATTAAAAATCATTGCAGGCTCCTGGTATAGACAAAACTAAGTTAAAATCAATAAAGAAAAAATAACCATCTATGATAATGTCAACTCAGTAGCAAGCTCAAATTGCCAGACAGACGGGTACAGAAATATTTGTCATGAAAAATTAGCTCCCAATTAGGCAATGGTGCTTGAATCAACTAAAAGTTGCCAATCGTAAAATAATCTGCGGCATTTTAAATCAAGGGAATAATAGTGTGGTAAGGAAGCAAAAAAGTAATAAAATACCAAACAAAAGGTTGGCTCCACCCATAAACTGCAAAATTAACTACAAATCAAACACCAATTCAATAAAAACAATAAGATATACAGCTAAACATGTGACCGCAACCAATAACAGCCAGACCATAAGAAGATACTCTGCCATAACACAGAGGAACATACAATTGGGTGGTGGATGATGGACCGGTGCAACAAAGACAAAATGGTGTAACTGACAAACCACAGAGGAGGGCGGGATAATATCAATATATTTATGTTTATAATATATTTGAGAGTACTGTTTTTAATTTTTCTTTGAAAGTTTATTTTTTAATTTTGAGGAAATATTGTCAGTTTTACAAGTTGTTAGACCACTGAATTACAAAATGAACTTAGATTAACGCAATAACACGCACAACTTTTGTTTGAGGGACCCCCATTTTTCAAACCGTGAATGGTAGAGGCTTGAACTTGGTGTATGTACGCAAAAGAAGGAATTTTGTAATTGAATAATTAAGTATCGGGATCTCCTATAATAAATTAAACGGCTACCAGAAATTGTTGCTTTTCAAATGAATGCAGAAATTGCACCAACTAGTGTCTTGCTTATCCATTAGTTTTGGGTCATTTGGTTCAGGAAGTCAAGTTAGAGGTCATTTGTGAGGTGGCATCTATTATCTTCTCATGGATGGGACAGAAATTTGTCATTTCAAGCTCCGCCGTTAAATTACAATTGGATATCCATTCTAATTACAAACTTGCTTCTTTTATGACAACCCCACACTTTTGAGTCATTGCCATTTGCAGATATAAGTTTATTAGACACATGGGCGGTACCTAGGGAAAACAAAGGAGGGGCAAAACAGTACAAATTACTCATAATGTGAAAAAAAACCCTAATCTAATTTTTTGGTGCAATATTTTTTCTAAAACCCCTGTTTTTCCGCCCATGACTGACACTTACCTTGAGAAACCCCATCAACGAATTTTGAAGTACAAAATACATTGCCATAAACACTAGAGATGCAATCTCATCCACAATGTTAATCCTAATATCCAATGTGTTCATATCACAATGGGCTATATGCACAGTCCACAGTTATAAAAAGTTAAGTACTTTTTGGCAAAACAATGTGTACTCTTATACCCTATTTGTCAACTATTTTATTTTAAACATGTCTAGGCCTTTAAAAAGGCAATGCAAAAACCTAATGTGTATCTACAATATACACAAAAGCTGAAACACTGGAAGAATAGACAGAGCCTCTTTATAACAAGTTAAACAGTTTTTGTTTGTCTCAAGATGGTTAAGAGGGCATGGGCCCATACTACCAAACATTATAGCATTATTGAATCCTTTCAGGGACATCCCCGTTGTCAGCCTATGAAAAACACAATAGGGTACTAAATGAATTTTGCATGTTAGGAAAGCTAAGATCAGACTTTAACAAATTTTAGTGTATTGTGAGAGGATACTAAGTGTCCTTCAATGCATGATGCCCTCCAAAATTGCATGTTGACTGTCCTCCAATTTTTTCATATGCATGGTGCCACTCCAAATTGCATGCTGCACTGTCCTCCAATTTTTTCATCATATGCATGTTGCCCTCCAAAATTGCATGCTGCACTGTCCTCCAATTTTCATAATGCATGATGCCCTCCAAAATTGCATGCTGCACTGATCCTTCCCAATTTTGTCATAACAGATATGAACATAACTTCATAAGATAAGGCACTGCCACATTATAATATGTTATTTCAAAATTTTCAAAAAGATTTTGAAAGGATAAAATCAGTCAAAGAATTAATAACATTACCGTCAAATATTTTGGTTCACATCTATTATTTTGCTTGGGTCCAATTCCATGTGCAAAGGTTTTGCTTTTGGCATCAGCCATATCCTATAAATTATTTTATCAACATTTTAATACAGCAGTTAGATTTGTCCCCACTTATTATTATTCTTCTTAATATTAATTCCTGAGAGATATGGCCTTTGACACTTTACAGCACATATATGCAATGCCCCCCTTTGTACGATGCCTTCTGTCACCGTCCTTCCCTGGCATAATCAACCGTGTAATTCTGCCTCGGAAATCAAACAAACCAATCAAAATTATCTAATCACCACGAGAACCTGAATAAGCATTCTACCACAGTCGGATCAATACTAAACAAATGTATACAAGGAGTAGTCCAATTTCCTGAAAATCCAAAAATTGAACCGACGTGAAGGCCAATTTTTAGCATAGCATCCGGTCAAAGCTCTGGGGAACTATTTTTTTTTATGTGATTTTAGGGTACAAGACCCTTCTCTAAATTAATTGGTATTTAAACTTTGGTTTTTGGATGCAGTTTTACCTTTATCATTAACACCGATCTCAAAATGTTAAAAAAAAAATATTCATTGCCAAAAATTCGTAAAGTAAATTTCCAGAAAAGTGCAATCCTCTCTGGCCTACGCGAAAAAAGCCTGATGCAACCATGTAACCAGGTTCAACCATGGTTCAACCATGGGGTTTTTGACCATGTCAAACCATGGTAGCCATGTTTTTTGAAAAATGGCATGCACGGTCACCAGGTGGGCAAAACAATCCAAGCGACCATGGTCCCATGGTCCAAACTCGACATGGTTGAACCATTGTTAACCATGGTCAATCCTTGGGTTGTTTTTGTAATGGGTGACGTGCATGCCATTTTTTAAAAACATGGTAACCATGGGCAATAGGATCATTTTAATAAAACCATGGTTACCACTGGTCAAATTGTCCACATTTGACCTTGTCAAGCATGTCAAGCATGGTCCATGATCAACCATGGATGGCAATGGTTGCCATTTTTTTTTCAAAATCATGGTAAAAAAATATCCCTATGTTTTCACATATTTTATACACCATAATAGGTTCCTTTCCTATTTCTGTTAGGTCATTTATTAATAGTGACGAAAATCCACTTAACTCAACTTACACATACCTTGACGGAGATTCGAACCGGGGACTCTTGTAATTACAGCACTATGACTTACCAAGTGATCTAAACCTATCCTTGCTTGATAACAGGGGGCAAATATAATATATCAATTGTAAAAAAGCTTACAAACAGTAACGAACACACTACGTCACGACTAAAGACTCATAAAAATGGCGACCTACGTCAACAGAGCTTTCCATTGGTGAAAAAAATCCCAAAACCCTCCGGGAATCCCCGTATCGTGGTGAAACAATTGCAATGAAGTGACCATGGTCCACTATGGTCAATGAGGTGATAAACATGGTTCAATTGACTCATGGTATACTTGAAAGTGGCCACGGTCAACCATTGCCCACAATAATGACCATGCTGACAATGCTCCCCCAGGGCTAAAGCATGGTCGAGACCATGTATACTTGAAGTTACCATGGTCCAACCATGGTCAAGTCAGTTGATGACCATGGCTGACCAAGTTCAGCCATGCTAAAGCACAGTCGACCATGTATACCATGGAGAACGCACTGGTAACCATGGTGACCATGGTCAAGCCATCATGGCTAAAATCATCGCTGACCATAGTCCACCATGGTCACCGGTCTTGATCCATGTTGACCAACTAATGGGGTGGCACATTCTATGCGTACATCATTCAGTGCATGTGAGAGTAGAATTTTCGGTACAATTGACGTTGGCCGGGAACACCAAAACCATTTATTGCCGAAATTTTTTAAAAAATTCATTACACTGTTAAGTTGTGGCCACCATTCCACTCATTGACTTTTCTTAGTTTTTGTCAGAGCTGAATTAGCAGTGGATCTCCTATAACCTAAAGCCTGCATGATTTTGAATTTTTTTTTCCTCACAATTCTTGGGCATACGACCTTGTAGTGACCATGGTCAATCAGGGCCATCCAGTCATTTCCTAATGTAGTAACCATGGTCATGATACAGTCTATTTGAAGTGACCATGGTCAACCATTGTCAGCCATATAACTACCCTTGTTCACCTGATCAATGTGAGTTGTCAGGTTAGTGGAACCATGTCCGTCCCAATTACATTGAATGACCATGGTCAACATGGTCACACCATGGTCAAATGAGTTGAATAAACTTGTTGACCATGGTATACTTGAAGTGACCTTGGTCAACAACCCGTGGCCAACGAGATGATGACCAGGGCTGACAATGCTCAGCCATGCTAAAGCATGGTTGCCAGGGTATACTTTAAGTTACCATGGTCAACAATGGTCATTCAGGTGATGACCATGGCTTACCATGTGCGCATTTCAGCATGCTAAAGGTATACCATGGGGACATGGTCACCATGGTTGACCATGTTCGAGCCACCGTGGCTGATCATCGTTGACATAGTCAACCATGGTCAGCTGTCTTGACCATGGTTGACCATGCTAGCATGGTTGACAGTGCCTAGGCAATACTACAATCCCAAATACTCAAATACCCATCAACAAAATCCTGCATGTCACAGCATGTACATATGCACGTGAACATGCACACTGCACTTACTTAATATACACTCTATACATCAAAGTTACATCTATATGCTATATATATCAATTCCACACCTGGCTGAAACAGCCATCCATCTTAGTATGAACAAACTCTAGTCTATGTTGGCTGGTCTTTTAGTGATATAAGCCATGCAACCAACAATAATAAACCTGCATGTTCATGTTATCATTCTGAGATCCACATATATAAGCATTTCAAAATAACCTCTGGAGCTCTCCATGCGTTTAGCCTGTTTGCTGTCACATTGGACTTTTTAATATTCATGTTTAATCTGCGCTGGTTTTTAATGAAGATGAGCTGATCTGGTCTGATTACTGCATCTTATATAAAGCAAGGCAAAATAAAATTACAAAATGTAAAATATGTTAATTTTACAAGTACTTTATTTTTGTGAACCATTTGAGAGGCTATAATTGTCACAGATTATATGGAAATTGCCGCACTAAAAATAAATACAAAATTATCAAATTTATGAAAATTTATCACCACAAAAGAGGACAGCAAAGAAATCTTTGTAAATTTATGTGCACTTTTCAGAAATGCTTGCAATTTGATAGAGTTGTTATATTTTCTTTGCTGCTAAATGGACATTTTTTCAATTTTAAAAGCCTGAAAATGTATAGCACAAATGTACAAATAACCCAGTTCAAAATGGTTTAATAACATAAATGTTATCAATTATGATTTTATACCATTCTTAAAAATCAATAAAATGATGGTATTTTACTGGCAGTTCATGGACACATCCAGGCTGTCTAATGGAAACCATAAACTTACCAACAGTGTAAAATTTACTTTTAATAATTATTCTTTGCTGTTATTCTGCCAACATTTGCACAATTATAAGTGTACCCACTGCATATTTTATGATGAAACTATTCTGTAATAATTTTAATTTTACATTCAAAATAAATTATGGAATTTTACCATCAGTCATTTACAGTGATTCTTAGCAGTGTGGTTTCTTGCCACTTGAAAAAAAAAATATTCTGGTGAAATAGTAAATTCATTTCATTCACACTGAAGTTGATACTTATGATTTTGTTTTTTTTTTTACTTTTATTTTACAGATACAAGTACAATTCCAAATTTCTTACTGGATTAAATCTCAGCAAGTGGCCCCACCATGAAATGTACCGGACACCTTGTTTGTTCTCACAATCCTCTTAAAGTGGCACTGCCTAGGCGAAATGTCAACCGTGCTAGCATGGTCAACCATGGTCAAGACATGGCTGACCATGGTTGACTATGGTCAGCGATGATCAGCCATGGTGGCTTGACCATGGTCAACCGTGGTTACCATGGTCCCCATGGTATACCATGGTCGACCGTGCTTTAGCATGGCTGAACATGGTCAGCCATGGTCATCACCTGACTTGACCATGGTTGACCATGGTAACTTCAAGTATACCATGGTCGACCATGCTTTAGCATGGCTGAGCATTGTCAGCCATGGTCATCACCTTATGGGCCATGGTTTACCATGGTCACTTCAAGTATACCATGGTCAACCATGTTTATCACCTCATTGACCATGGTTGACCATGGTCACTTCAATGCAATTGTGACTGACCATGGTCACTAACCCAGAAACCCATGTCTGATCATGGTTGAACAAGGTAGTCCAATGGCTGACCATGGTTGACCATGGTCACTTCAAGTAGCCCATGTCTGACCATGGTCACTACATTTAGGAAACTGATTTTCTGGCCATGGGTCTCATGACACTTAGTGGCTGTATTGTCTGACCATGGTTGACCATGGTCACTACCAGTGTCCTATGGCCCAAGAATTGTGAGAACAAAAAAATATTCAAAATCATGCGGAGCTTTAGGTTAATTAGGAGATCCATGGAAAAATGATAATTACACTTGTATATTCAGCTCTGAACAAGAACAAAGAAAAGTCATGAGTCGAATGGTGGCCACAATTAACGGTGTAATGGAATTGGTTAAAATTGATGGCAATACATGTTTTTTTGGTTCCCGACCAAAGTCAATCCGTACCTAAATTCTATTCCCACAATGCACTGATGATGTACACATAGATAGGTGCCACACCATTCTTGTTGGTCAACCATGGTCAAGACACAGCTGACCGTGGTTGACTATGGTCAGCGATGATCAGCCATGGTGGCTTGACCATGGTCAACCGTGGTTACCATGGTCCTATGGTACACCATGGTTGACCATGTTATGGCATGGCTGAGCATTGTCAGCCATGGTCATCATCTTGTGGGCCATGGTTGACCATGGTCACTTCAGTGCAATTGTTTTCACCATGATACAGGGATTCCCCAAGGTTTTCAGGATTTTTTTTCACCACTGTGAAGCTCTGTGACGTAGGTCACCATTTGTATGAGACTTTAGTCTTTACTTAGTGTGTTCATACTGTTGAAGCTTTTTTTACAATTGATATATTATTTTGCCAATAGTGATCAAGCAATATAGGTTTAGCTCAATTGGTAAGTAATCAGTCTTGTAATATAAGGGTCCCCGGTTCAATTCCTGGTCAAAGTAAGTTGATTTTCTGTCGCCATATAATAATGTACCTAAACATAATATAGGAACTATACTGGTGTATAAAATGTGTAAAACCATAGGGATATGTTTTTGTTTTCTTTTTTAACCATGATTTTGAAAAAAATGGCACCATTGCCATCCATGGTTGATCATGGACAATTTGCCCATGCTTGACCATGGTCAAACATGGACAATTTGACCATGGTCAACCATGGTTAAACATTATCATATTGACCATGGTTAACCATGTTTTTGAAAAATGGCACGCCACGGTCAACCATGGTCAAAAACAACCCAAGTGACCATGGTTAACCATGGTCAAAACATGGCAGAGTTTTTACCATGGTTGACCAGGGTCAGCTTTGGATTGTTTTTACATGGTTGACCGTGGCGTGACATTTTTCAAAAAACATGTCAAAACCCCATGGTTGACCATGGTTAAAACCATGGTTAAACCATGCTTTTTTTTTTCGCCTAGGTGGCACAATTTGTTCAGAATTGAGATTTCTTCAATTTGGCTCACAATGATATTCTAGGTCCATTTGATATAAGATATATTGTTACACATAAAATAACAAACCCCAAACAGATAGGAACAGTTTGAGTGCTAAAAACATTCGGCAATTTGTGGTCCAACTTTTAAGATTTGCCGTAACTTTAATCACAAATGTGTATGGTGAATATCATAGACTCGTATCATTCATAGTAAAACCACAAGGGTCACAGACCGGTCAAACATGGTGCATGGCAATGTGAATACACTTCGAGCGTGTGTTTTTTTTCTTGTGTTACAAACAACAACCCCACACCCCTTTCTGCATTGGTTCTGCCGAATTAATTTCGCCAGCGACATTAATTATAAAAATCCTTTGTTTACCCAAAAGTGCGCTGATTTGGGCTTTATAATTTCAGGTTAGGGCTAATGTATATAAAAGCCTTTTACCCAACCTGCAAAAATAATCAATTTTGACAAATCTAGAGAGCACACTATTCAATGTCCATTGCCTCTTAAAAAATCGATATGCTGAAGCACAGTGAAGTAAATGTCTTAACTGGAATTTTGTAACCCAGGTATTTCTGCTTCAAAGCCCAATGAAGATAGTGTATACTTCCCCCCTCAATATTTGGCCAAATTGGGGTCCACTTTTTTTGAATTATTTTGATAACAAGCCCTGGCATTTGTTTTTTAAGAAATTCTACCGCCATTCTCACACCCAAAATTCAACTGCTTAGGCAGATGCTACCATTCGTAATAATGAGGTTTAGTTTCACACAACAAGCTAGTAAATTCAGTGTTAAGGTATAAGAATTAAGGATCCCCAGTTCAACATTTAATGGGGGACATAGAGGGCCGGAGATAGGGGTATGTGGCCCCCCTCCCCGTCTCACCCCGACTTTTTTGATAAAAAATTGGTAGTGGATGGTTCAAATTTGATTTATGGACATGAGTCTGATTAGTAGGACCTATCTGTGGCAGAGTCATTTTAGAAGGCTGTTTTTTGAAATGACGTTGGCACATAAAAAACATTTGAGAGTTTTTTAAAAATTACATCACAAATAACAAATATAATCAATGTGCTAAAAACTAAGCTGAATCAATTGCATTTTCGACAATTTCTAAACTCTGAACATGTTTGATGCCCATTATTAATTGCCCGCAGGGTATGCTAAACTGCAGATCATATTGTGGCTAAGCATTTTTTTGTATAACTTAGTGTTTTCATACTGGTTGCAAGCTTTTTTTACAATTGAATATATTTATTTGTTTGCCACTAGTATTCAGCATATAGGTTTAGCTCACTGGGTAAGAAATCAGTCTTGTCCGACAAGGGTCCCCGGTTCAATTCCTGGTCCAAGTCAGTTGGTTTTTTTCTGTCACTATATAATGTACCTAAACATAATATAGGAACTATACTGGTGTATTAAAGTGTGTAAAACCATAGGGATACTGTTTTTGTTTTCTTTTTTAACCAGTATTTTGAAAAAAATGGCACCATTGCCATCCATGGTTGATCATGGACATTTGCCCATGCTTGACCATGGTCAAACATGGACAATTTGACCATGGTCACCATGGTTTAATACTTATCATATTGACCAATGGTTGACCATGGTTTAACCATGTTTTTTGAAAAAAGGGCACCCAACGGTCAACCATGGTCAAAAACAACCCAAGTGACCATGGTTAACCATGGTCAAACATGGCAGAGTTTTTACCATGGTTGACCAGGGTCAGCTTTGGATTGTTTTTACATGGTTGACCGTGGCGTGACATTTTTCAAAAAACATGTCAAAACCCCATGGTTGACCATGGTTAAAACCATGGTTAAACCATGCTTTTTTTTTTCGCCTAGGTGGCACAATTTGTTCAGAATTGAGATTTCTTCAATTTGGCTCACAATGATATTCTAGGTCCATTTGATATAAGATATATTGTTACACATAAAATAACAAACCCCAAACAGATAGGAACAGTTTGAGTGCTAAAAACATTCGGCAATTTGTGGTCCAACTTTTAAGATTTGCCGTAACTTTAATCACAAATGTGTATGGTGAATATCATAGACTCGTATCATTCATAGTAAAACCACAAGGGTCACAGACCGGTCAAACATGGTGCATGGCAATGTGAATACACTTCGAGCGTGTGTTTTTTTTCTTGTGTTACAAACAACAACCCCACACCCCTTTCTGCATTGGTTCTGCCGAATTAATTTCGCCAGCGACATTAATTATAAAAATCCTTTGTTTACCCAAAAGTGCGCTGATTTGGGCTTTATAATTTCAGGTTAGGGCTAATGTATATAAAAGCCTTTTACCCAACCTGCAAAAATAATCAATTTTGACAAATCTAGAGAGCACACTATTCAATGTCCATTGCCTCTTTAAAAAATCGATATGCTGAAGCACAGTGAAGTAAATGTCTTAACTGGAATTTTGTAACCCAGGTATTTCTGCTTCAAAGCCCAATGAAGATAGTGTATACTTCCCCCCTCAATATTTGGCCAAATTGGGGTCCACTTTTTTTGAATTATTTTGATAACAAGCCCTGGCATTTGTTTTTTAAGAAATTCTACCGCCATTCTCACACCCAAAATTCAACTGCTTAGGCAGATGCTACCATTCGTAATAATGAGGTTTAGTTTCACACAACAAGCTAGTAAATTCAGTGTTAAGGTATAAGAATTAAGGATCCCCAGTTCAACATTTAATGGGGGACATAGAGGCCGGAGATAGGGGGTAATGTGCCCCCCTCCCCCGTCTCAACCCTAACTTTTTTGATAAAAAATTGGTATGGGATGGTTCAAATTTGATTTAGGGAACATGAGTCTGATAGTAGGACCTATGCCCGTGGGCATAGTCATTTAGAAGGATGTTGAATGAAGTTGGCACATAAAAAAACAGGTTGAGAGTTTTTAAAAATTTACATCAAAAATACAAATTGAATCAATGTCTAAAAACATAATGCTGAATCAAATTGCATTTTTGACAAATTTCTAAAAACTCTGAACATGTTTTGATGCTCCATTATTAATTGCCCGCAGGGTATAGCTAAACTGCAGATCAGATTGTGGGCTAGCATTTTTTGTATATACAGTGCATAAGCTAGTTTAAGCTCACTCTACTTTAAAAACTATATTTCCAGTTCAAAGGTCACTTCTGGGGTCATGACCTGTTAAGGCAGGGTCTTGACCAAGAGAAGATCCCGTGTGTATCCCACAAGCCAATGCGATTGGCAGATCATTGACTTTCAAAATGCATTATCACAATATCACATGATCATTGCTAGAGAGAAAATCTTCCAGGTTTCGATCTTTGGCTGGTTTCAAAAAACCCAATTTTCATTTGAGGACTACCATTTATTTTGTGAGTCCTTAGTTGAAAACAGAACAAAAATAACATAGAGAATGTTTAAATGATTTAAGGGACCATCTTCAAATCACTGTCCTTATCAGGCACTCAAAAGTGTGACTTACAAAAGGGGACACAATGTATTTGAATGGACCCGAATACAACACACAATGAAAATGTTGTTAAAGAGACGGAATGATTCATGGGATACACACGGGATCTTCTCGTCTTGACCAGGGTCGTAAGAGCCATAATGGGACCTCTAAATGGTATGGTCAAAGGTCAATTAAACTTAGACCAACCATGATACCTTATTACACTGCCCTCTGCATACAGCAGTAAGTTCTGGAAGCCCTCAGACCATGTCCTCATAAGTGAACAGTAACATACCAAAATTGAAAAAAAAAAAAACTTCATTTAATATTAAGATTTGGGATTTGAGTCTGGCATGTCCATTATGTTGACCTTTGATTCAAGGCTCCCCCTAACCCATCCACACCCACACCTGCATTCCCAGAGCAGGGGAAAGGGCAAGAGATACATATGCTTTGTCTTGAACATTCAAGTAACACACTATTAGAACATAAATGCCTTTGTACGTGACAAATTTGTTACATACCATCAATTACTACAAAACAATATCAGCCTAATTTACGAGCTTTCACAGCTGTTTCTAACATTAATTTAAGCCTATAAAATGACTCGAGTTAGTCCATCACATGACATTCCCAATAAGTAAAACAACCCACACTCCACTGAACTTAACATGGAAAAACGATCAAAGACGTTTCATTACAATTAACTTGTCAATAGATGGCAGCATTGCACTTTTTTTATATAGCCAATTGAGATGAAGGTATACTGTCTGTGAGCATATGCATGGCTGCCTGCATTTTATAGTTATGACCAAAGTTTATAGATCACAGTGCTCCGTAGGCCATTGTGCTGTAATTCTGTCCATTTACAGACAGAAAATACAGTTTTGGATTTGTTTTAGGGCCATTCTTCGGGATGTCACACATGTGACCGAACTTTATTTGCCTCCCATGACAAAACAAATAATCTAGAAATAGTGGAAACATTATTTTTGGTTAGATTTTATCCAAACCTAACCAAGAATAATGTTTCCACTTTCGCTAGAACGGTTGTTTTGTCATGGGAGGCAAATAGTTTGGTTACATGTGTGACATCCCGAAGAATGGCCCTTTAGAGACATCCTAATCTGAATATCATATTGAGCCACACATGCAATGCATAGGCTAACAGTTTTGGTCGTTAAAAATATCAACTTAAAGCGGCATTGGCACATTTTTACCAAATATGAAATTTCTTCAATTTGCTCACAAATGATAGTCCAGGCCATTTGATGATTAGAGATATATTTTACACATAAAAATAACATACTTCAAAACAGATAGGGACATTAATAAGAGGCTAAAGATATCCAGGCTAACTTTAAAGAGACATGAGGAAATTTTCAGAGAGAAGCACCCTCAATGAATACCATAGACTCATACTCTTTGATATTAAATATTAAAACCACAAAGGTCACAGACTGGTCAAACAGGATCCATGCTGTGGGGATCAACTCCAGCATGTGTTTTCTTATGTTTAATACCATTTCTGTCATCTGCTAAATTAATGTCGTTGGAGTAATTTTATTATAAAATTGTTATAAGGGCACTGATTTCGTCTTAATCATTTCAGGTTAGGTCTAATGTATATAAACGCTTATATATTTGCATAGTTGTATACAACCCCGGTATACAATCATGCAAATATAGATCAATTTTGAAAAATCTTGAGGGCACAAAATGTACCAGTGTCACTTTAATTAGTAAGTAGTTGGAGCAATGAGGCTGTGAATCACAAAATGTCCCTCTAAGTATAAACCTCTCATATATGAGGTGTTTAATTCATTTGGACTGGCTTTGGTAAGCTCATGATCAATGCAAGGATGTCACATGCCTACATCCCCCAAATATGATGATATGCAAACCAAATATGGTGGTGCCCAAACTATAATGGTGAAGTGCATATGCTCATTATAATACTTTGGGGCATCTCAAATTTGTTTATGCCTTTCCTGGAGAATCCACTTGTCTATCTTATCTAAATCATTGTATAGGTACACTGCAATGCATTATGGGATTGACTCTAAACCCCCTCTTGCCCTATCACTGTATCACATACTCTAGCAAGAGAAAATATAAAATACAAAAGCCTGCACTTTTATTTTTCTTTAATTTACAGAACAAAAATAACCGACTTTGTAAGAACAAATTTAAAAGAAAGCATCAGGGGGGGTAGGACACGATCTGCTCGATTTGGGCATTGGGGATTTCCAAACGGTAATTTGTGGAACTGCTATGTGCATTTACTATGGCAGTCTCGGTCCCAGTGATATTAAAAAATCATCTCTTAAACCTTTGTTCAAAAGATCTTAGTAATATCATGATAAATTAAGAAAAGTTAGTGGATTAACCCCGCTGCAAAATAGTGTAATTTCAAATAACGATCATTTAGATTTAAATATTCGTGACCAGGCCTAGTCTTTAGTCAAGTCTGTGTGTAACTGTTCAATATGCGTAAGAGCGCCCTCCTACCGTTAAGTCTTTGAAACAGACTAGCACCCGGAAGTTGATGCCGTTTTGAATTTGCTGTTGCTGTTAGGTTGGTATGTCCTACCCCCCCCTGGAAAGCATTGAAGCCTTGAACTTTAAAGATGAATAACACAGGCATCTCCCTGGAGGAGTCTGCTTAATTCTCTATTTTCATCCGCAACCTTCTGCTGGATTCTGGTTGACATCGATACTCAGGAAACACAGGTGCTGTGTTGTCGTTCAATTACCCTACTTAGGTAAAGAAATTACGGAAGCTTTGAAGTGTCACTCAGACATTGTAATAATTATCTTTTCTTCCCATCCAAATTATGACACAGTATTGTACAACTTACTTGCATAAAAAAAACTTGTACAGAATTAAGGAGTTATAGTAATCCCATTCCATTCCATGGTTAAATCAGTCTAAATTTAAGAAAAAAGTAGCATGCAGTATGCATGCATTCATTATATGCTAAAGAAAATGTATTATACTCATTATTTATTCATTAATTTAAAAAATTGCTTTAAAATATTGTATAACTTTCCCATCATTTTTAAACCATTCACCAAAGTCAAGCAACTGCATGTGCTTTTCAATTACCAGCAATCCTAAAATGGACATTGAAAAAATAGCTAAAAATGCTGGCCTTTAAAACATGACAACACTAATGGATTTTGAATTTGAAAAAGCACTATCAAATATTTCATACTTCCAATCACTGTGATCAATATTTAAAAACTCTAAATTCACCAAGGTCACGTGACTGTGTATATTTTTGTTTACAAATAATCCCTAAACATGTTGGCCATCATATAGTAAAAATCCAGAATTGCTGATGACACTGCAGGGATGAGCTATCAATTATTCTCATAACTGAAAACTTTGACATTTTCTTCCTCCCCCCCCCCAAAAAAAATGTGCACCTTTTATGAATGATATGGTTGTTTTGTGTGTTAAGACAAAACCAGATACCAGTTTAAAGGTGTCCTACTCAATACAACATACAATGTTTTGTGTTTCACAAGGCAGGCCTTGGCCAACATACTCCCGATCAGGCGGTGGCGGCCAAGCCTCATTCATTATAGCAATTCACCAAAAATGTCAAAAGAAATTACAGCAATACGGAGTGCAAACCACAAACCAATTTGGGTGCTTATGACCCACATACGACCTCGTCCTCATTCGTTATTAATACAAAAAAATTCAGAAATAACCCTTCCAGTGGAGTTGATTCTTCAACTCCAACGGTTTTGGAATAAGAAAATATTCCTTAATTGACAACAATTAAGGATTAAACAATTCAGAATTTTTTGTCAAGATTTCGCTTTTACGTGTCAAACCAATGGCGATGTCTGAAATTGGGATTTCTTGGCCGCCCTCCCCTGCTCCCGATCACAAATTTCATTTGAATGCAAATGTGAGCGGTAATTGTGTGTATTTCAAGAGCTCAGGAGTACTGCACAAATAAATTTCCGGTAACTGTAAAAACCCATATTTTTGCTTTTAGCATCAAATGGGAAAGAAATCAGACAAAATATTTTACAGATGAGGTGAGAAAAATATAAAGATTGTAATCAAAATCTCCGGTCTTCAGTTTATTTGGGTGAATGGTGGGGTTGAGGCCAAGGATCTGGTAGTGCCTGCTTTAAGGCTGACTCAGAGATATTTTTTTGGTGTGTAGTAACTGAAAGTAGTCACACAAAATGCTTAATTCCAAAGTTAGAGATGAATCAGATTGTCCGTTTTCATCAAGTAAACATTTATGCACAGTATAACAGTGCCATAGGATACCGTGTATAACAAAATTCTGGATCCGGAATTTTATAACAATGTTGTGATTTTCTATATGAAGGACTTCGATTTGAACTTCATTATTTCACACAGTGATTAGTATACACACAAGCATTATGCGTATGCAAAATAAACATGATTGTTTGAAAAATGAGTCCACTTTTAATTGATATAAAGTTGAGTACAGGTTGTGGGGAGTACAGGTTGTGGGTTAATTGTTCAACCAATCTACTCAGGATTGAAAAGGAAGGACTCTGCAGTAATAGGTTTTGACACATATGTGATGTGATCACTGACCTCTCTACACATGGATAGCGGGTCTGAGTCGCTGATTGAAACATCAGGAAGTTGTTTTTTTACCTATACAATATGGCGGGAAACAATATATACACCTTGTCAAACAATAGAACATCTGTGTGGAATATGTGTATGCATTGTTTCCGCCATAATTGTATAGGTAAAAAACCAACTTCCTTTGTTTCACTTGGCGACCATTCAACTGTGCGGCAACCCTCTATCCATGTATAAACGTCTAGCCCTCTTCTATTCATAGATTATCCATTTTATATCTTTTGTTAAAGTTCGTTGCCCCGACCTTTATTTAATGTGGTCAGCTACTGACCACATTATCAAAACCTTTTGTTTTTTGATAATGTGGTCAGTAGCTGACACATTATCAAAAAATAAAGGTCTGGGCATCGAACTTTAAGAAACGAAAGAAATACAACAGTCAATCTAGAAATACTAGAGGAATCGGTGTAGAAATACCGTCTACCATTGCTTAGGGGGTAGGGATTATTTAAATTATTATCGCATTATGGACACCTGCCATGATCATAACATCTGGTTTTAATCAAAACAGATAGAAATGAGACAAACACAAACGTCTGTCAGGCTGAATGCCACAGCGATACTATTGTTATATGTGTGTAACAAGCAGGACTGTATTCAAAAAACAAATTCTGTAGTGTCGTATAGAATGGTATTTTTATGGGTCAAAGGTCAATTCCAGAGACATAATTACTGTCAATATTCTTGAATGAAATTTAGAATATTAATGTTAGGGACACCAACA
>JAMKCH010042886.1:0-35430 GCA_023653785.1 Ophioderma brevispina
ATGCAAAATACGTTTTGGTATAAAGAGTTTAAGTTTGTTCAGCATACCAACATTTCTAGATATAGCTTTAGAGAAAGCAGTAATATGTTCCTTCCACGTTAAATTCTAGTCAATAATAACACCTAGGAATTTAGTTTTATGTACCCTGGTAAGATGTGTACCATCGAGTGTAATTGTAATATTATTTTCATATTTGGCAGTGTTTTGGCGGTCTTTAATGGCGGATACCAATAGTCCTAAAATTGATTTTACTAGCATTTACCAATAGTTTGTTCGCTTTGAACCAATTTGTAACTTCCCTGTTTATTAGATCAACCTTACTTTCGATTTTGTTATTTGAGTACAAAATAGTAGTGTCATCTGCGAAAAGTATAAATTCCAATATTGATGATGTATTTATAATATCATTGATATATAATATAAAACAATAGAGGGCCTAATATTGAACCTTGGGGCACAACACATCTTATGTCTTATAGATCAGATTTACATGAATTATAAAATACAAATTGCTTTCTATTTAAAAGATAATTTTTGAACCATTCCAATGCAACTCCTCTAATGCCATAATGTTCCAATTTATAAAGTAAAATGTAATGATCTATTCTATCAAACGCCTTAGACAAATCTAAGTATATACCAACGGTGGTTTCATTACGTTCTACTGCACTATTAATTTTATCTACTAATTCTATAATAGCCATGTAAGTTGAATGGTTCTTTCTAAAACCAAATTGTTATTTAGAATGCTATATTTGTTCATATGTCTTACACATCTATTGAAGACAAATCGTTCGAGTATCTTAGGAAAACAGGGCAAGATCGAAATTGGTCGATAGTATGAATAAATATCAGAATTATCTTTCTTGTATATTGGTATAACCAGTTTTTAATTCATTTGGGACATTTCCGATTGAAATTGATAGGTTAAAAATCGTAGTAAGTGGTTTACTGATCACCTTAGCGGTTCGCTTTACAATATAATTGCCAATGTTATCATGGCCTGGGCTTTTGTTTTGGTCAAATTTACTAATGATTTTAATTATTTCATCTTCAACAATTGGTGATAGGTATAATACTATTTGGAGTCGGATTGTTTAAATAATCATAATATTTTTTTCCAGAACTATTTATATTAGAAGCGAGTTTAGGGCCTATGTTGACAAAAAATCATTAAAATAATTTGATATTACGTGGGGATCAGTAACTTTCTCATTGCAGTCATTTTTAAATGTGTTTGGTTTGATGTCCAATAATACCATTTATAGTTTTCCAAGTTTGCTGGATGTTGTCTTTTGTTTGCTGAAATTTATTTTCATAGAGTTTTCAGGTAAAGACCAATACATTAAAAAATGATGCATAGTGACGACGACGACGATGATGATGATGATGAGTAACAACACTTTTCACACATTACGATAAACATAACGTCATCGTCGTCATCACTATCAAGGCCGCTGATAATAATAGATTATAGAACCAGCACCCGGGATCAAAATATAGCAGCATTATCTTGTTTTTAACACCTGGTGATCAATTGATTAATGCAAGGGGCTTAGGTAGGAACAAAGCATTTAAGTTATTATAAGATTGATTAGAGATTATGCTTATACTCCAAATACCATTAATAGGGAATGATTTAATTTGATATAAAAGCTAAAGAACATTAAATCAGTGAATGAGTCCTGTCCAGATCTCTGTCGTCCAAGTCAATGTCAAGATTTTCCTTTACAACTTCCTTAATGATTTCATCAGTATTTTCACCTTCCACTTCTGGGACACCAAAGAAACGAAGGCAATTTCTTCTAGAGTACTGCTCAAGATCATTTAGCTGTTTTTCGGCGACCTTTACAGGATTGCCTAGTTCCCCTTTTGATTGTCTTTGTTCGAGTCGTGAAGTGTTGATCTTGTCCAAGTGATTTCGAATTTCGTGTATTTTGACCTGATTTCTCTAATATGCATACACTGGTAATGTGCATTTTCAGTATTTTTCGATATTTGATTTCATTATTTTTTCACCTTTTTCTTCGAAGTCCCGATGGTTCAAAATCACAATCCCTGTAGACATCTGTCGTGTACGGTTGTACATGCACAGTAAAGCTATAGATCATAAATTTGTCAGCTAAATTTTGAACTTCGCGCTGACATATTACGACCCACAAGTTTACCGAGTAATGGAATCCCCATACATAGCGCTCACGGCGACACAGGCATCAAGTCACTCGGTGAAAGGTTGCCGAATTCATAAGCAGACAAAGGTACCGTAGACATAGTCCGGTTAACGCCTAGACCTCACCAACTTCACAATCATGGAAAGTTCACTGCGTCACCACGATAACTATTATTTTCTGATTATAACTTGTTGGTGTAAAATGTCAGATCGAATGGCCAGTATATCCGCGACACCCCAGCTTGTCATATAAGAGCTGCCATTAATATGTTCGCCATCGTGACAATTCTTGGGTTGCACGTGTCTGTGGGTCATCAACGTTGCGTAAGATCAGAATCAACGCGGCGTAATTTCTGATCCGTCCGTTGTCACGCAACGTTGAGTTAGACTTCAAAACTGCTTTACTCAACATATGATTTTACAGTTTTACTCGGGTGAGGAGTAAAACGGAAATCCGTGTTTTACTCCATGCTGATTAAATCTTGACTCAACAACACGCTTTACTCCGAGCATTCAGGGCTTAATGTAAAACGCGAAGGCGAAAGCGCGAGTGAATTTAGCAGCCTTAACGGGATAAAGTGCATGCAGTATCACATGCAGTTTATTTCGCCAAATTCACTAGCACTTTCGCTTTCGCGTTTTACACTAAGCCGCACTGAGTAAAATAGATTTAGAGTGTGCCTTTGTTCCATGTTTCCTTTAGCAAGTATTTAATCAGTTAAACTCGGGAAGAGCGTCTTGTTCAATCTGTCAGGCTTTTTCTCGCATTTTTTTCTTTCAAGGCTTTTTTCACAGGTTTAACAATCACGTCTATTTGAACAATATTACTGTCCCGCACCTTACAATAGGCTTCATTATGCACTACGCAATCACCACGTATGAAAGCGAACGAATTTACGATGATATTATGGTCTTTGACTCCGCCCAGCCTGTGTTAAATGAACGGAAAAGGCTTGCAGATTGCTTATACAAAGGCACTTGCGAATTGAAAAAAAAATCAGAAAATTAATCTATTGTAGAAATTATTTTATGATAGGTTTGGTTAGAACAACCTTTGAACTACTTAAGAAATATTGTATTGTGGCCAGGAAGTTAAAATTGGTGACTCGGTGCTACTTCAAAGTTCGGAAAATTTGCATAAAAACGATTTTTCTCGTTTTTCCAAATTCTAACTAATTCATAACCTTTTCAATTGGTCCTTTAAGATATGTGTTCCTTTAAGGAGTTGCAACGACATCCTTACTACTTATTGCAATCAGTTGAGGTGGGGTTGTCTAATTTTTAACATTTCAACATGTTAACTGCTATAGACTGCATGCAACTGTCAGTCATTATGTGGGGAAGTATTAAATTGAACATGGGCCAAAAGATGGCGCTGCCGTATTATGAACATATGTAAACCCTGTGTTTTTCCTCTCAATAAATTTTGACATGAGTTTTTAAAAAAACGGGGGAGAATTAAAAACACAGAGCAATTTAAAATCAAGACTGGTTGCCCCGAGTATCACAACCCACTGCACCCTGACCACAACGTTTATTTGTAGTTTTAAAAAAGCTAGACTACGTACTACTCCATGACCCAGTGTGCACACAACAGACACCAGTGGAGTGTACCACATTCATTTGTGTATTTAATATTTTTCTCTAGACAATGATAGAGCTAGGGTAAGCCCCTTCAATGCTAAAGTAAAGACCGCCTGGGAAGAGTTTACTCTTCCAAGCCAAAGCACAGATTTCAAACCTGCAAAAAATGTTAAATATTAGAATAAATGTGAATAATACAATACAGTATGAAAAATCACCGCAAGTTTTGTCGGTTCTTAAAAACAGCCTTGAATGGGGAGGAGGAATTCACCTTTTTTCCTCTTTTCCTTCTTCATGCGAAAAATTTCGCCTTCCCCTGATTTTAATAAATGTAATGTGTCCCTCTCTCCTCTCAACAATGAACTTTTCATGTCCCCGCCCTCCTCTCTCGCTCACGACAAATTGTTTTCGTATCCCCCCTCCCGCCTCAAATCCGCTATTCACCTGGGCGTAAATAATGAACCTCCCTTATAACGTCTTTTAAATATCGAGTATTTTTTCGTACGAAACTTCCCCAAACCAGACATAGCCAAAGGACAGGGTTGTGCGAGACAATTCCCATTATATTATTCTGGCCGAACACCCGCTTAGCACCCCCTAGCATTCTAGATTCTTGTTTTTGGCGGCGAGGGGTTTTGTTTCCATAAAGGTTCTTTTCATGACAAGACCTATGCCCATTGGTGTTAACACACCACTGTGAATTCGCGCACGGGCATGATACCCCTGGGAGTAGCAGACATTTGTACACCTCTGAAGTACAAAAGGTTTGAGTGATTAATATGTAGACATGAACTGACAAGGGACACCTGAACTACTTCTTAAGTGGCCCAAAAATGGTGCCTTAGGAGAGGGGGCCAAATGCACTAAAGTTTGTACAGGGGTTTCAAATTTTAGAATTGATCCATCATTTTGAAAATTCAGACCATGATTCTAACCATTTGCTGCACTTAAGAACAACGTTTCAGGGGGCTCCCCTGTCAGTCTGTCAACATATTTAATCACTTACTCAAAAATCTTTGTACTTGAATGTGTTACAATGTCTGCTCAGCTCCCGCGTTAATGAATGTACAATAACGTTTATTATTATGAGAAGCATCGTAAGAAAACGGTTTGTCAACAGCCAAGGCTAAAGAATTGTTGTTGCTGTCTGTAGGCAATTGCAATTAATTTATTTTGGGCGTTCGATATTGTATTCAATAGGTTCATTCAAAGCGCCAATCGGTTCCTCCAGGTATTGTTATTGGGGTTGCTATGACGCATTTGATGATGCTTGGTACCGTTCCTGGCTCTGCTGTGATTTTTTTCACAATTGCCCCCATCGTTCTTCCCACATCACATGCGGGACGTATTGGTCGTTTTTCTCTTCTTGAAACATTTTGTTCTATACTGGAACTGTCTTGTTTATTTAGTCGTCAATTGATTCTCCCATTGCGTGTGCCCGTTTCTTTGTTTTATATGTGGGTTTTGATAACATCGTGAATACAGCGTTGGTATACAATAATCTAAATCCGAGGAGTTCTGCTTTCAGAACAATCGTTTGTTTTGGATCAGTCATCAAGAATTATTGGTGCAGTTTTGTCCTGGTTTCCCAAATTCCAAATAAAAATGTCTCGCGGATCAGGCAGATGGACAACCAGTCATTACATGATCATCGAATCAAAATGGAAACCATTTTTTAGACCGGACCCCTCATCATCACATCGGGGGGGGTGCGGGGGGAAGGACCGTAGTTTAAGGCTGCCGTAACAAAACTTAAGCCGTTTTAAGCAGCTCCATTAAGTGTAAACAACGAATCTGTAAGTTCGTTGAAAAAACCCACCGTGGAATTCGTAAGAAGTTTGGTGCCCAGTGGCCATTAAAAAAAATGGCGAGCGTAGCCATAAGCTTACCGTGAGGCGTGTAAGGGCAATGCTGGCGTCATGAAATCAACAACCAGATGGTTTTCAACTTCAGGGGCAAGGACAAGACTCCGTTAGCCAATGACCACATTTTTTGTTACAAGGACAATAACCTACTATGGTCGTTATTCGGCAACCAACAATTCCTGTAGCATAACCTCAGCGAGTGCAATGCATTCCAACAATGCAAGGTATCGGTTTTTTCGGAACTTCTAGTAATGAACCAGTTGCCAAAGTTACACTAAATCTGGCGGTGTTTGTGGTCAAAATCAAGTCAGGTTTTCGAATATTGCACTTAATCAATTATCATCGTCCATGTTATCCCACAGCTGTTTGATAGTCCACGTTTATTACTCTGGGTCCTGGGAATCAAACAAAAAACTTCAATGGCGAAGACACACTTTGTACAACTATTTTGGGTATTTATCTATTCCTTAACTACAAATCCTGTGTAATTTGTCCGAAAGTTCATATGCAGGGCAAATTTTTTTTTCCTACCATTCTGTTTCAACACACGACTTTCCAGGGAGAATTGGCGTATAGAGGGCGCTTCAGCCCAACATTTCATGCCTTTGGTAGGCCTATATGTGCAAATTTCCCTCAATGGATTTTTTTTGGTTCTTAAGGTATTAAGCTCTGTGCATGCCCCCTATTTATATCATTGTCAATATTGTGTCGCCACTGATTAAATATTACTCTAAATCAAAAGAAACAATTTGTATTGGGTCAAAACAGCTGTGTATCAAATCTTCATGTAAAGGATAGTGGAAAAGGGAGTTATTGTGTTTTGGCTTCAGTGTTGAAGCAATTAATAGATTCAAGGGTCCTGTGTTATGAAATTTGTAGTTGATGGCGGGAGTCATTTTATTTTAAAAAAGGAAAAGTTAAAAAAGGCGAGCAAGCCAAAAGACAAATTAATCATTCATTGCAGTGTGGCAGGAATATTCGTGTTCTTTATATCCTCTAAAAATCTTTATGTGGGTAGTTTATGAAAATGTTGTGCAATTTTATGTTCATATGGTTATGTACCTAATAAATAGGCCTCAACGTCATTTTAAAATACTAATTGACGTTTCACATGAGTAGAAAAATACAGGGCAATATTTCGTTTCGGTGTTCGCTGTGTAAATTTTTTTCAGTGGATTTGCTGTTTTTCGTGGGCGGTATCATTATTAATAAATAACAAATTCCTTTAAAAGGGAAGGGTGTGTCAAGTGGAATTATCCACGAAAAACTGGTGGCAACGAAATCGTGGCTTCAAGCAAATGCACTATTCACAAGTGTCAATAATTTTTGTTTCAAAAGTATAGTGGTCCAAGGGCATTATCGGGGTTTGTTATAATATTATTAGTAATATCTGGTTTATTTAATCTCCTATCCGGTAAGCCGATAGGGTTAAATTGCCAGAGTCAAACAACAAACTGTTCAAACAGAAACAATGCAACTCGTTCGAGGCTGCAGCTTAATCATCACTATGTTGCAACATCCACAAACTAACCCAAATACAAACACACAATAGTGGCAAGAGAGATCTTTCATGGTTCCTTTGCCATAATACATGAACCATGGAAGTTGAGGGGTATTCTGAGTTAGCCCAGTATCACTGATGCAAATAAAATCCATGATTTATTACACACCCACTGAGATTTGAACCTGGAACCCCTTGGGTACCAAAGGCAAGCTCCCTAAACCAATTACGTCCGCCGGCCTTCTCTGTGTGTAGTTTACTCCACTGGGCCACCATGAATGTTGCAGTTTTTTAGCAGTCACATATAATTATTCCTACCCTTACCTGACTGCAACATTGTATTGGTTTGGTTTTTCATTAAGATTTAGGCTGGCATATAAGGGTTCGTGGTGCAGGTTATTTGGGGAAACTTAAATCAATTACAGATTGGAATATCATAGCTTTGGAATTTGATTGTAATAGAAATCAAATTGTGAAGAATTGCGGGTCCATTCACCGGTACAATGTTTGGATTGGGGGCAAGGAATGTGTACTGTCGATTATCGTATTGTGTTGTGGCCATAGCCCACGTGATAAGAGCTACGGGATATTTGTGGCTATTATCAGAAATCACATTCAGTTTATCACCAGTACAACCCGTGATTTGGAGAGTTTATTAAGGATTCTAAATAAATCGCCAGTACATATAGATAAACGCTTTCATTTGGGGCAATCATGTTCCCCCAAGTGGCCCTTTGTGAATTTTCTCTCTTCCTCTCTCCTCTTTCTTTTGGGATTGGGCTGCAATTCGATATCTCCCTCTGGCATGGTCAGCCATTCCACTTATGGCTTCATTTCAATCGCGGCAATGGATGCTGGGTTATCACATTCATGCCAGCCTGCTTTTTTTTTCAAGATATTTTTTAGAGTTTGGGTGCTCCATTGGCACCGGCGAATTAATATGTCCAACCTCATTTATAGCTTACCTTACGGAGGTCTCCTAATCAATTCCTTGTTTTCACCAACAAACTGTTTTCTTCTGTGCCATACGAATATGTAGGAATTAATGATAATTTTGGTTAATGCGCAAAAAGGCTATCAACCGTTCTCTCGGGAAATTGCAATTGATAACTGGTTCCTTAATCATTTGTCTGCAGTGCAATCTCGCTAGGCAGGGCGTTCCTTCGGTGTTTGATTGTCTAACATGTGGCGCTAAACAGAAATGGTTCAAAATTCAATTGGGTCCAAGGTGCAAGCTGACCAAATGGCAAATGTGCTTACATATTTTTGCTTTATTGTTCCCAAGGCAAAGGAAAAAAAAAATTTTTTGTGCAAAAAATAAAAAAAATAAAAAAAATAAAAGTTTTTTCCCTATTTCTGGCAATAGTCTTGTGGGTGACATGTTTTGGGAAAATCGTATAATACTCAGGTCTGATACCCAGGCTATTCAGTATAAATAAATAAACTTCTAGGCTAAGCTAAGTCTACATGGGGCTCAAATCAAGGTTGTTGAAATTTAACAAAACCAATCTATCACATTCATTTTGATTTGGCCATTGCCCGCTCAATTACCTTCTTGGTGTTATATTTGCGTTTTACGTTTTAAGAAACTTTAAGGGCCTCCCTCGTCAATCTCTTTGCATTTTGCAGCAATTTGCCTTCATTGTCATGGAATTAAGGGAAGGGGAGTAGGCGCTTAAATCACAACACTGGCATTAAAAGATCGGTAACTTTTGATTTATTGGGATGGCTCGTTCAAATTTTACCGTCAATTTGCAAATCAGCATATATGTGGCAACCGTGTTAATAGCAGTCTTGCTTCTAGCCCTTTTTTTGGTTTTTTGTAGTGTAGGGAATACCTTTGCATCCCATGAACTGCGTTAATCCTATCTCAAAATCTTTTGTATGTTTCTGGTTATTTATTTTTTTTTGAAATCAATTTTATTCACCTGGCCCTTTTTCCCGTTTTCAAACCGCTCAATTAGGCAATTCCACCCCCATCAACTAAGAATTGGATTGTGTGTTTGTTTACTGTATGTGGTTTTCTGCCATAGTGCCATGGAACAATAAATCTGGAAAATAGGCCGCATGGTCTTGTTCCGCTATTGTTAATTCATTTGGTGGCGTGGTTTTTGGAACAAATTAAGTCAGAATTTAAATTAGGCATTTTTTTTATTTTTTTTATTTTTTGCTTTTTTTAAGTTTTTTATTTTTTTCTCATTAAATTATATTTTACTTTCGTTAGGTGCTGCGAGCTTAACGAAACAAGTGGTTTTTGACGTTGTGACCATAAAAGTATGGGTTCGTTGGAAATCTAATGCCTTTTCGGCTATATTAGGCCTAATCATATATTTAATTTCTTTCATTTTAATATATCAATTCCATGTCAGCATTACTTTACTCGGCTTTCTTTTCAGAAATGCAGGTGTGTGAGCCTTAGATGCTTTTTAACATGCTCTTCTCGTGAAAAAAATAGTCCAAAGGTCTGACATAATATTTGCAGCAATGCTTTAGCGTTCAAGTGTTTATTTCTGTCCTTTAAAAACCTTGATTTAAAAAAATATCTTACATGTCATTTTGGCAAGTCAGTTTTTGGTTAGACCTTGTAGGATACAGAGGAAGTGAGTAAAACGGGAAAGGTGATGTACATAGCAGAGGCAAAACATAAAGGTCTTGTGAATCTACCTCCCAGTCGTAGATTGTTTTGGTCCGATATTTTACCTCGGTAATATTATAAAAGGTGTAAGGACCAGGGGCGGGGAGGTCCCGTCGTACAATTGATCTCAAATGTTAAGGCTCGCAGGTTCTCAAGATCGGATCACGCACACATTTAAGAACTCCCATGTTTTTTCAACCCCCATTTGATGTCGTCCGTGGGTTTGTGCTGTTTTGGATGATTTTGGCATGAACGTTAACGGGGTGCTTTTTTGTTAAGAGCCTCGTTTTTTTCTTTCAAATTGCCCTGTGGAAGTTCAGCTTTCAAACGCGTCTAGTGTAGGTTTAGATATTAAAAAGTTTAAAAAAAAAAGGGGGGGGGGGGGGGTTTGTGTAAATTTTTTTTTGCCAAATTTGGCGGAAAAATGCCTTGACATTTTGTAATATTTTGAATGTTTATAATTTATAGTTTTTTTTCCAGGCCATTATGAAATTTAAAAAGTGTGGAAGTTAGGAAGAACTGGCCTGGCCCAATTGTACGGTCGATGGCAATTGATAACTGCGTGGTGCTCTTCCAGAAATTCTTCCTTTCCTACCATCCATGAGGTCGGATACAGATAAGTATGGTAACCTTAAAGGCTATAAGTGCTACAATATTTTTCAGACGCAGTTAAATAGTTATCATTCAGGTTCAATTCAGGTTCATCTCTGCATGTATGCAAATGATTTTGGTTTTGATACAAAAATAAAATTACCTGGTGGTCCTGCATGGGACAGATGCTCAGTTGCAAATCCGGGTTGTGAAAAAATGTCCTATTTTCTTCGCTCTGTGGACAATACGTTTTATGCGAGCACGTAAGAAAACCGGGTTTGCAACAGGCTAAAGATTTGGTTTGTTGCCGTCTGTGCAATTGCAATGCAGTAATTTATTTAATTTTGCGCCGTTTCGTATTGTTTTCAATAGTGCATTCAAAGTCGGCCAATCGGTTTTCGCTCCAGTGTATTGTATTGGGTTGCTAATGACGCATTGTTTATCTTGGCAGCGTTCTGGCTCTGTGCTTGGTGTTTTTTTTTTTTTTTCACAAGTTTGCCTCTGTTTTTTTCACAATCAAATGCGGACGTGTGGTCAGTTTTTTTCTGAAATTTTCCCGCCCTTCCCTTCCTTCCCTCCCGATGTGGCTACCCTTTTTGCATCATATTTTGGGGCCCTTGCCTTTTGTAACTTTCTATTTGCGTTTTAACATTTCCCAATACATTTTTACATACAACTATTAATATATATATATATTTTTTTTCATTAGTTTTAATACTTTGTTAAAAATAATGGCAATGAAAAAAAATTGGTCAAATAAATAGTGTACATGTAACAGTATGCAGATATTGGTAATTGCTGTTTGGTACAAGATCCGGTTTTGGACCCGATTTGGCAGGTTAAATGGTCTACATTATATGTTGTTTTATAAGTATTGCAGAATCTGTACTAGATCCGCTTTTGGGGTTCCGATTTGGGCAGGATAAATTGAAATACATATATTTTGCAGGTCGGTACAAAGACCCGCTTGGGTCTCGATTTGGCATGTTCACTTGGTAATTAATTGTTTACTTTCAGCGTAATAAAATACAGATCGGTATAAGATCCGCTTGGGTCTCGCGATTTGGCGGGTAAATTTGAAGTATTACATATGGTCTAAGAGTGTCGGCAGTCGGTGTAAGGTCCGCTTCGGATCTCGATCTAGCTGGTAAATGTTGTAGTAATTAATATGCTTGTGGTGTAGGTGCCAGCAGATCGATATAAGATCCGTTTCGGGTCTCGATTTGACTGGTTAATTTGGTATTGTAAACATGTGTATTTTATCCGAAGATCTTTAACAAATCCGCTTTGGGTCTTCCGATTAGCGATACATTGTTAATTATTTTGTAGTAACTTTATGTTCAGGTGAGTGTGCCAACAGATCGATATAAGATCCGCTTTTGGTCTCGAGTTTGCCTTGTAAAATTTGTAATTGTATGTGTATTTTATGGGCCGATCGGTATAAGTTTCTTTTTCGGGTCTTGATTTGGCAGGCTAGATTGATTATTCAATATGGTTATCCGTCATGAATTAGGTATTTTTTGATGAAGTTGATGGTGAAGGCGGAGAAATGCCTTGGACTTTTGTAATATTTGATGTTTATCTTTTATTAAATGTCAAGGAGCCAATTATTCCTTTATGCTCATACCAGCATAAATTTTTACTTCTTATTCTCTACTCCCTATAATCCCGCTTAGAAATGAAAAGTTGGTATTCCCGCCCTTGGATTTTCCTCTGATAGAAGGGAATTTGGAGACGTGCGTTGCGACAATATAAATGGAGGTGTCTGCGCAGAAATAGTCCAATCGCAGGTGGAAAACGGGGACGCAGAGAGTGGAAAGAGCGTGGTTACCGAGACATAAAAGACTGATAGGAGTGGGTGAGGCGGAGGCCGAGAGAGAGAACGGAACAGTGTGTGGTTGAAAAGTCTTAAGGAAAAGTTCACTCTCTATTTTAATTCCACCGGGAGGATCTGAGATGTCATCGCTCCATCGAAGGGGTTCAGAGTTTCTCAGTGAATTGGGGGAGCTGTCGGGGGAGAGGTGATGGATATAGTTGTAGCTTGTGATTCATTTTTTTCCTGATAAACGCTTCGGTTGTCACAGGTCCCGCCAATTAATTCCGACAGTGATGGGTGGCCAAACTGTGCGCCGAGCGGTGGTGCTTTCCTGGGAACGCGAGAGTTAAGGATAGAAACGGTCCGCACCATAGGGGAAAGGGGGGCTAGGGGGGGCGCGCATAAATCAGGCTTCAATGGGATATGCGAGTTTCATCCCTAAACGCTGACGTCCCAATGCTACACCTAGTAATTGCGGTTGTTTCACTCGCGATGTCCTGGCAACCATTGCCACCCCTCGCCCTGTGGTCATCGGGAATCTATCCTGGTGACCTTGTCGTTGCTGAGCGGCTATCCCGGGTAACTGTAATTTGTATAATTGGAAACCCTCGGGTGTGGGTGGTTACCCTAGGTCTTTCTTGATGCGAAGTCAGCCGCACAATTGATTTTCGACTCTTTCTCCCTTCCTGTTCCTTTTCTCTCTATCCCTTTACCTCATGATTCCTTCCAGTTCCCCTTCAGGTGTTTGCATTGTTTTATTCTTCCGATAACTCCCCTCCCCTGAAATTCCCGGCAGTTAATGTTCGAGGACGGAGTAATTGTAGGGTCCAATAACAACCCATTTTCCCTGCCGTGTGCACGTGCCCACCCTTGAGGGTGTTCCACGTCAATAGCGAGTAAGCATGTAGCGCTAAGCGGGGTTTTTTATGTCCCCGTGTGCTCTCGCTCTCTTTGCCAGTTATGCTACTATCCGCGCATAGGTGGTGGGATACGGTAAGTCTACTTTGGTTGGTATCAAAATTTAGCTCTAGTGGACAATAAAAAAACAATCTTTAAAAACAACCAAAAAACACCAAAAAAAGTTACGGGGGGGCGGGGGGGGGGGCGGGGGGCTAATACCACTGGCCACACCTAATTTTCCACATAGATTATAATACCCGCGTGTGTGGTGTAATACTCGAAACAAAACACAAAAAAACTTTAAAATACTTATCTCCCATTATCTCATCTTTCTTTTCTTTTTCGTATACAGTTCCCTCCGGACGGCCGAATAGCCTTATCCCTCGCTCCTAAGGCGACAAGGGGGGTGGGTTCAGGAGTCCCGTCAGAGGCGCAGTCGATAAGCTGGGAAGAAGAGTCTCTCTCAAGAGGTTCTTGGCGAGTTATTCCTTTAAGAATGATACTCCTTATCCCTCGATAATTTTCATCCCATAGTTCGTTTGTTATTTAGACCTGTACTACTCTCCACCCCTGGGGGGTCCTATGGCTCTTGTCAAACGTTTCTGTTATGCAGACTCCGTCTCGTTAGACCAAACAAGCACACTCTCTAGAGGGGTTCCCCCAGCTCCTTCTATCCTAAGTTGGTGGTCTGTTGCCTTGCAGGCCGCCTTGTTATCAAGGCCGGTTGCTTCCTTCTTAGCCATTTCTTTTACAGTAGTAATCTTTGTTTTCTGACCTCATCGGTTCTAGCAATGTGCGGTAAGCAGGATTGTGGGACAACAGTAAGGTCCCTCGCAAGGCTTCCTGTTCGTTAGCCCAGCTTTCGTCATGGGAGTTAAAAAGGCATGTGGGTAACGGGCAAAGTTAAAGGACCGATGAGCTCTTTGTCTCCTCGTGTATACCATCCTCTGACTTCGTCACGCCCCGCCTAACCGTACAGACAGCGACGGCGTAAAGTAGTAAAAATATTCGTACAGAACGGTTCCTTCCCCGGATTCCTTTTTAATGGTGGGGGATTTCGCCCGCGACCTTTCCGCTAGGTTTGATTGATTGATTTTTCTATATAAGGAACCTTTCGATTTGAGCTTAGTTTATTCACAGGACCGGAACCCCTTTCATTTCCGCTAACGAAGGAGAGAGGAGAAAGGTGACAGCGATTGGAGGAGGTTAATGAAGGCAAGGAAAATGCCCGTATTATCTGTCTCCTACAGAAAGATTGAAATGCGTCCACTCCATTCTGTGAATCCTTCTTACCCCCCCAACCCGACGTTTCTTATCAATTTTGGAGTGGCCTTCTCAAGAGAATAATGCGCAAGAATTAGTTTTTTCTTCTAAGTATGCTTTCTTCCATCACTTTGGGGGTCTGGGGTGAGGCAATACATACCTATAAGTGGAGGCCCATAGAGGTACCGGGAGGGAAGATAACCATAGGGGGCTGTAATTATGAAGTGAACGTCATGAAGTAACATAAGGGGAGTGAAAAAGGAGGAGTCGCGAGGGGCGATGGTGGCGAAGAGCGGGAGCAATCAGGGTCAGGCGTCCGATTTGAATAGAGGGGTCACCGCGGTTACTACGCGAGGCGTGAAATCAGTCTTTAAGCCCGATAATGTGTGAGGGTCTGCGCGTCGACTCAAGGATTCTACCGGCTGAGTAGGGAACCGAGAATGGGCGTTGATGGCAGCCTAATCCCGGCAAATGATCCGCAGAGTCTCTAATATGCGGAAGGGGCTTTCTTTTGCTACCCTCACTCGTCCGTTCGATATGCTAGTAGATGTTTTCATACCTGGTCCGAAAACAATTAGGCTGGTCGCGCCACTCCCCTCACTGGCCGTGGATTTTGGGATCCTGCTTTCCCTGCCCGCACATCGAAACCCAAACATAAGGACAGTAATGGAGGCCGTTTGGAAGGGAATTGGGTAGGGCGGAAATATGAAGGTTACATGCGTGGCATGAAAGCAGGTATAGAGGAGTGATGGTAGGAGTAACCAGGAGTCCACAGTGAGGCCATTGTGGAAAGTTGAGCATAAGGGATTATTATGGCCACTGCGATTGTGTTCTGTTCGTTGAGGAGTTGGTTATCGGATTGGACCATACGGGATAGTAAGCCTAATGTTATCAGTTGTCGTTGTCTCCGTAGCTAGGGGCCGTGAATAGATTGGGGGAGTCGGCAAAAGAGTAAAGCGCTGCTGTGAAGAGCCTCATACGAAGTCGTTTGTTAGGTCATTGGAACACCCTTGACCGAACACATCAAAGCGCCTAAATCGGTTGTGCTTTTTGATTGCAGTGTTTGAATTCAGTTTTTGGTGATTGCTCATATTGAAAGAGTCTTGGGCGCCCGCCATCGTCTGATCCCATGTTGAGGTCTAGCACCACCTGATTTTCCTAAAAAGGTATATCCTTTTCCATATCCATAATGTATTGAGTCACCTTAACAATATGCTATCTGTATCAAAATGCGAGTCGCATTGAAATCCTATTCATAATTAATATTGGTCAGTTACCGATTTTTTTATTGTTCAATATAAAGCAGATGTACATATTTATGTATCTGAAAACACTCACAAATGTTGTCGTGTCAGCCTCGGTCACAATGCTGGGTAAAATTCCTGTAGAATGTCGAAAGTATCTCTTATAGTTCTCGCCTCCTGGCGCGAGCAAATAAACAAAATTCTGCACAGGTAATGGTACATCTCCTTTGTACATTCCTTTCTTCCAGGGTAAAGACTTGCAACGGTCATGGGTCTCATTGCAGTGGTACGGTTGGTGAGCTTTCTGTAACGGTTGTGCCACCGAAGCCAACTTGTTGGCCGTGTAGGACACCTGATTTGCCCTCCGGTTCCGGGTCAAAATCAAACAGGAATGGCAGGTAATTATAAGTGAACAGCAGCTTGTCACCACTCCCTCTCTTCTTCTTTTTTTTTTTCCTTGCTTCTTCTTCTTCTACTAATACTACTAATACTACTACTAATACTACTAATACTAACTACTACTACTTACAATAATCCTACTACTACTACTACTATACTACTACTACTACTACTACTACAACTACTACCTGTTTATGACGTCTCTTAGACGTCAAATGGTCAGAAATACCTTCACCAAACACAAATAAATGAGCCTGTGCACAAGTGATCTGAATTTATCTAATAGAACAGTTTTTAATGATCGTTGATTGGTTTAGTTAGTTTTTTCATAATTTGGTATGTCCAAACAACATTACATAGATCAAATTACACAATTACACACAATACTATGTTTTGATACTTATTGTCCAAGAGGGCGTTGCAGTTCAACGATATATGTCCTCACAGCGAAGACTCCAAAATAACAGCGCAATCCAAGTTTCATACAAAACTCCAGTATATATTCCAAGGTAAGCTTCCTCAGTCCCTGAGATAATATGGTCTAGCAGTTCAAGACGACGGGCTTTCCCTCGACGACACTATGATCACACACCAAAAAATAAATCACAACCACCAGGTCAAATAGACCACCAATCAGTCCTGTCCCCGCTATGGGTGTCCTCATATAGAACCACCAATTGGAATTTTCCCTTTTTGCTTCCAAAAATTGAAGCTTCTTGGCTTAAAAGACGACAGCAGACAGTTTAGCTATCAAGCCTCCGGCCTGCATCCAAAGTATTAACTATCCTGGCACTAAGAAGTAGAACCTCAATCTAACCAATTATTGGTAGATTAAAACTAGCTATAATTTTATAATCTGTAATAGCTCCAAAGCGCTGGTTTAGCTCCTGAATTACAGAACTACTGCCTCAGGTCCCTTCCAGTGACAGGTATTTTAACCACTTCAGGTAAAATCCCCCTTTCTCACAATAATCATTAGCATCATCCTAATGCACTAAACTAACCTAGCACGTCAAATCAGATGTCACAAAAATTACATCACTGAATGCAATCATTTCACATTTATAAATTTAATGGGAATTACCTATCCCCCAACATGTTTTGATCTTAAATCATAGAGACAAGTTTTACATCTTGGGGAATTCCCCACTTCCCCTTTGAGCAATCTAACAGGTGCAACTTGTCCAACAACTCTAGGGTTATTCCCCTTCTCCTCTCTCTTCTCCTCTATTTATAGTCAGGAGTACTTTCCTGTGAGAAATCTTTTCTCAAATAAAATTGAAGCAAAAATAATATTTTCCAAGGTATATCAGACAAAATGGAGGCTATATAACACTACTTCTACTTATATACTACTACTACTACAAAATTAATATTAAATCCACTATCATAATTTTTTTTTTTTCAAATTTAAAACTTAAATAGACCAGTAAATAGCATTTAAAAAAAACGGTTCCTTGAGATTGTCATTTACGATGTTTTCTCTCTAATACACCTACAAAAAGTCGGATCCCGACTTTTATTTAGTAAACAAAAGCCAAACCAAGATTCGTCACTGCTTGACAAATACAACGTGTTAACGCGTAATTAACACTTCAAGGGGATTTTTAGAGTACAACAATTTCCAATACAACAGTGCAAAAATAGGGGCGCGATTTGTTTACATTTGAAAAAAACGCTGATAGTAGCTTTAAAGGGACATACGTGCTTGTTGACGGCACGGTTTTTAAGACTCAAACGGGACTGCACCTCTCTCCTGTTACCAGGCAACATCAGAAGAGGACCGACCTACGATGGTGTCAAATAAAACACAATAATACAACAAAGTGAAAGATTCCCTCCCTATGTTTAAGAGTCAAGGTCTTTTGCAAAGGTCATCACCATTTCTAAAAAGCCTTTGGCACACTGGGGTGGGGAAAAATCTAAATCATCAATTCCTCACCATAAACGTCCGCAATAAAAACGATTATTCCCTTTTTTTACAGCTCTGGATAAGATACGGACTGAGGGTTCAAAACCAGGTGTTGTTGAGCAATGTCCACTAGGTGCAGCGGTTAGCCAGGCAAAAACTACGGCCGTTGCATGCTTGCGTGGATGCAGGATATGTTCTTTGTCAGTGTCCCTGCTTGAAATGATAATGGTGCACGCTGTAATAAAGTCTCCGGCTAGTGCACCAAAGGCAAGTTACTGATTATTTGTAATGATTAAGTAATACTACACATTTTTGAAGAGCCGCCCCATTTTCAAAATTTGATATTTTTTTGGCACAGTTGTGTTGGTAATTCGGTCCTATCTGAACTATATAGTGTTGTAGCAACCAACAAACCAGTGGTAAGAGGAACGTTGCTAACTGGGGAGCCGGAATAATACCTTTAGTTATCAAAAGCTAAAATTTTGACCGTAGGGATGTGTACTTCATGAAAAAGATGTTGAACCGGACAAAATTAAAAGTGGTGGCAATGTGCATACGACGCCATTTTCCAAAAATGGCAGCCACCGCAAAGCCAATAACACCTAAGAAGACAATTGTTAGAGTACCATCTCCTTTCAGACTTCTTTAGGTTTTGATGTAACATACGTGGATTGAAAGTCAGTTACTGATGAAATTCACTGCGTTCCGCGCCACAATGATTGAAATTTCCCGAAAGCCCTGAGCACTCTGCGGTGCTCATGTTTGTGACGTCATTGGTCTTGTAGCAGTCGGGGTTGCTGGGTGCTTGCTACATGATGGGGCCGTTTGGGCATGTCACTGTGAATGTCGAAAAGCTTGCAAATATAGACCAGTTAACATCCTACGAATCGGTCAATTCCTTTGTGTTGACCGCCAATCCATGCCTGCCAGTCGTTATGGCCCATAGTAATTAAACTCTAACAGATCCAATTGCCCAGTGTGTAACAGTCAGGCCGACCTAGTTTCAAGATACCAGGCCCTAACAAGTTTACAAACTTGCTGTTACTGGTCTATATCGCAACCGCGTAAGCTCCAAACAGAGCGGGTGTTGAACGAACGTGAAAAATTGCTTAGGGAAATCCGCATACTGTCCACAGCAGAGGACTGATACATCCTACGAGGATTCCTGAATTGTAATGAATGCTTAGCTTCTTCTTTTGGTTGACAAACATTCCACTAGTGTTCAAGCTATGTATATATTCCTGGTGATAATGAATACTGCTAAAGCTTAACCATTCCGAATGGGAATACGCAAGACCCATTCGGATGGTTCTTTTTCTTACGAAATGGGCATTGGCTCTCCTGTATGATTCCCTAAGTCAACAAGGTGTCCACACTCAACAAACAACCTGACCTTTGGTTGGCGCCAATGAATGAACCACGAGCCCCTATCTGCTGGTTCTGCCAGATGTTTTCCACAATCTCAACATCAACATCCCTCATCACGTTTTTTTCACCGCTTGTAGAACCAATCTGTTCAACGCCAGTTAGCGAAAGCCAGCGAAATATATCACGCTGGCTTCATTTTCGGTATTGCGTGCGGCGTTGCAAATATACCACACGGAATAAAAATGGTAGCTTCCATTATTGTTGTACAGTCGTGACATTTTGTCGGAATAATTGGATTTTCGCAAGGAATAACCCAATGACCATGAAAACCATCTGGGTTTACGGTCTTTATTTAGGGATATTTCATTATATATGTCCCATAATTTATGCCAATAAATTCCCTTTAAAGCACTATCAGTGATTTGAAAAATATTTTAATTGCAGGAATAGCTTCAAAAGTGAAAGGATACAGTCCGTAGACTTCTCAAAAGTTCCCTTTTTGCAGCTGTAGAATTAACAGACAAGGAAGAAACGGTAGTGGTTCCCAATATACGATTCTCATTCAATACGTGTTGTAGTAAGTGTCCCCGTTCGGACGTAATGACTAAAAAACTCTGATTCTTCCTTTTTAGGTTGCTTCCTCTGTTTCTGGTCTTCTCATTTGCAGGGTATGGTTAGGATACCTGACTTGTTACGTACAATGCAAACATCTAATTTTTGATGATTTTTTCGATTTGCTTTGATTTTAGCAATCAACTGATAGTGTCTTTAATTTTGGGATTGTTTTACTCGCAACTCCCCTGTAAATTTTGCACTTACAACAACGGCACTGCACGATCATCTTCTGAGGTCCCCGTTCATACTTTCCATGCACTGGGGGGGGCCATTGCTGTGTGCAGTAATTACTGCAATTTTTCCCGTCACTTTTCCGCTGGCACTCCTAATCGATTTACTGCAGGTCAACCCAGTCAACTGGGCAGGTCACGGGTTGCAGTAAACTTGCCAGTAAACTTGGCCCTAAATTTGGCATACTGCAACCTGGACCTGCACCCCACTACCCGACGCATCCTTGCTTCTGCTGCATCGCCATTTTAAAATAATATTAAACTTCGTTGCAGTAAGTACTGCATTGCGTTGCAATCTGCAAGTGATTGCAGTGACAATTTTGGTAGGGCTGAATTGCAGCACTGCACTGCACATGCAGTGAATTAATGAACGGGACCTTAACACCTCTACAGGTCCCTTGGGACAGCAGTTATGCTCTTTACTAGGATTACGTCCATCAACATCAAACCTCGAAAGGTGACTGAGAACCATTTCACCAGTAATCAAACAACTCAAGTAATGTCAACCTACCCCTGTTCCCTACATAGTGAGGACCTGAATACTTCAACCAGGCATATTGTAAACATAAATCAATCAATCTTGATTGACAATCACCACACAATATGGTAAATATCATGTAAACATACCGAAAGTAAACTGATACACATACAGACATAAAAACAATTAAATTTTAACAATTAATTAAAAATTAACCTTTACGTATAGTAAAACAGTATAACAAAATTAATAATAGTTTGGAGAGTAAGCAAAATCTTTAGCACACTGATTAAATTGAAAAATATCATTATTGGACATATTGTCTAAAAAAGAGATGTTCTTTTTAGGTCTGCAAAGTACTTCCTGCGTTGACTATCGTAAAGGCTGCATCTATGATTAAAGTGATATTCTCCCTACCTTTATTGAGTTCCACACTGATTGCAAATTCTTTCATGAATTGTTATTTTTGGTGATGAATAGCTCCCTTTTCAACCATGAGGTGTATGACACTAACTCTAAGTTTGCTAAACAGTTCTGGAATGTCCTTAAAAAACATGGTAACATAATTTCTAATTTTATACTTTTTTTTAACAACATAAGTTTAAGTTTGTGATTGAGTGGAAACTGAACTTAGACCAAATTACAATATATATTTTTAAGCCCAGCATGAATAGTATCAAATATTTTGATTAGAAACCAATATTAGTTTACTCCATAGGTCTAATCTAGCCTCCTAAGTAATTAAAAAAATAAGTTTTAAATACTGTATACCCCAAGTACATACTCATTAATTAATACACAAGTTTTTCTATTTTCAATTAAAGCATTGATCACAATCTTATTTTGTTTTTAAAGCAGGAATTATTCAGGTTTTTCCACCATAGTTTACAGATAAATTAATCATAGTAATAAAAGGGATATCAACCCAGTTCACCGCTGACTGGCAGTGATTTGATGCCTTACATGACAACCCAATTAAGTTTACAACACTTTAACATTAAGTAATTCGCCAGGAAATTTATCACACAGATTGATAAAATTATTTCCATTTAAATTTCCTTAATAAATAAGGAGACCAACTTCCACACCATAACTTAAAAAATTGGTTTGTACTAATGAATGATAAGTTTAACTAACACTTAAACAGAGTTGTGATATCAATATTCTGATTTTGAAGTAGGCTTTAGAGGCCTTTTCTTTAAGTTTAATTAAAGCCTTTGTGATAGACAGCAGGTGTTAAACACAATACCAAGGTAAACCGTATTCATCAGTAACTTCAAGAGAATGGTTACCATATTGAAAATCAACTGCGCAACACCCTACAACCTTTTATATTTAAAAATCAAGACGTTAGATTTAATCATGTTAACAATTATTTTTCCAACGCTTACAGTAATTATAATAATTTATCCAGTGCACCTTGAAGACCATTTAGCACTTTCAGAAATTATATTAAATCATCATCATACAAAATACATTTTCAAATCTACATTTTAAGCTTAACCAGGATCACATTCAGCAAAAAATATCAGGAAGATCACAAAGAAAATTGGAAAAGTATGGGGCTCAAAATAACACCTTGTTTCACACCAACAGATGTATTAAAGTAATTTGTAACTTTCTCGTTACATTTTAACGCGAATGAACAGTTTCATACATACGTTTACTAACATCAAAAAACTTACCATCAATACCCTTTTGAACATATTTAATATAATGAAAGCCTTTCGCCGAACAGTATCAAATGCTGCAGAGAAATCAACAAAACACACATACAATAGGATTTACTAGCTTATGTAACATGATACAGTGCTGCCAACACTCATGCCCTGTGTTAAGAAAGTCCTCCGATATTAGGAGCATGAAAGCTAGCTGCTGTATGAAGACCACGCTTATCCTGCAGCTACAATGGAACAGCCAGTAGCCCCGAATGAAGTAGAGGCAGGACTGATAGATATCTAAGAGAGTAAGTCAGCGACAGAGATTTTAACATAACAGCACCAAGCATGAACACACTGAGCCGCCCCACTGGTATAGAACATCATTGGAGTCAGAGAAATGTTATATGTTTGTGTAAACTCAAGCGCTACACAGCTTGTCCAGAATGATTGTTTTTGGAAGAGTTGGCAGAGGCACGTGAGAAAATACTGCAAGTTAAAACTTGGAAATCCCCTGGCGGAGACTATAGTTGGTGAATTTAATTCCCAGACAGAATGGAACATATGCTAGCATACGGTATGCAAGAGAGTTGTTTAATTAAAAAACCTCCCCAGGTGTTATGATTTTGGTCCAACCACTGACGGGCAAACCCCATGATTTTCCTAAATAACGAATCCTGCTCTCCTGGTACTACAGGCAAAAACACTCTCTCTTCTAAAGTAAGTTTCAAACAAAACTGGCGATTACCTTCCCTTAGAAATGCATTAATAATGAGACCTCAAACTTACGATTTATGAGGAAAGTAGGGGCGGGTTATGGTCAAATTTATCACAATATAAGGTGCAATTTCAGTTCAAAAACTCACGTACAAAACGCACTACACGATAGTAGTTTTCTTCTCTGTATGGCTTAACGTAATTATTATTGGTGAAAATAAACAAATCGCCCTAATAATCACCTCGTGTGGGAGAGCGTGCCCTAGCGGTTATGGTGCTTGCCTGCGGCGCAAATTTACCAAAAATCCCCGGGTTCGAATCACGGTGGGGTCACTTGTTGGGATTTATTCGGATTATCAATTCTGGATTTGATCTGTACACCAGCTATGATCAAATACAGAATACCGCTCTCCTCCATGGTTCACTTGGAACAAGGCAAATGAATCATGAAAGCATCCCGTTCTACAGAGGGGACGTTAAGCCGTCGGTCCCGTGTACAAAGAGTCACAACTGTATACATGTACATCGCAGCCAGTGTCGAATAAGAGTAGGGTGAAAACCCCTGACTGTTCCCAATCGGCCCAGCCTCAGAAAGCGGGCCATGTTAGGAGCGTCCGTATCATGGATACACGAGGCCCCGGATCAGCTTTGAATAAATCCTGACACCATGACAAGCCATTAATAATGACCTGTGGATACGAAATAACTCAAAACCAACGAATCATTAAAAAAGTTGTTCGCCATCGTGCAGCTGTGTGATCGACTCGATTCTTGGAGAATTTGGCCCGAAATCATGCTCCAGGAGCATATATTTTCAACTCGTCTCATATAGGGACGCTATTCATTAGTATGTGTGCCTTTTTCCGTTAATTTTATATTGAAGTATTACAAAAGACTACCTGCCGGCTCGGATTGCGTGGCGTGTGTCGTTGGCGCTCGTCTTGTTATCTAAAGATCGTTGGGTTCGAATACCACTCCAGGAACAAATTTAGTTTGATGAATTTTTATTTGTATTTTAGAGTTGGAGATTGGAAGCATAAAAACATTGTAGAAAAAATATTGAATAGCTGCCTTATGATATAATGTAGGGGTCCATGTTGAAGCCCTTCCTCGCGGCGGCCTCTGTTTATGGTCACATCACACATACTTTAAGGGCTAACCTGATTCAACAACTTAAGTCCAAACCATCGTGTTTTTAAAACACCCACAACAGTGAACATCTTGAAGACCCACTCTCAATTCTAGGCGGCTGAACTACTCACAGAGGAACTGTCCTTATGGCAAGCACCAAGTTTGTATCCTGCAGCTGAACATTGAGGGTCTCACCAATGCTAAGCGTGACATCAACTTACAGCTCTCCAGGGAGAACGGGTGAATATCATCCGCCTCCAAGAAACTCACTGCGATCTGAAGAGAAGCTGCAAATCGAAGGTTTTTGACCTTATTGCTTCATTCCGCAGCACAAGCATGGGATCGCTTCCTATGTAGCAAGGCTACAGTGAGATCAACCCTGCAATCTTCAATGAATTTGCCGATCATATAAATTTGAAGCAATGGGAAACCCACCCTTCACCAACATCTATAGCACCACCAGCTGAGGCAGAACTTCAACTCCCTTCCAGTAGTTCAGCGGAGCCCCTTCGCCTGCGGAGATTTCAACTGTAGAAATACCGCATGGGGGAGACTCCAACACTGACAAGAATGACAAGCGGCGCTTGAATGGATTGAAGCCCAGACCTCCAACTGCTGTTTGATAGTAGGATCCACCTACCTTCTATTCACGCAGTCATGGGACATGGACCTCTGTTCCCGACCTGTCAACAGTCACCAGCGACATCCGATCCCGCTGCTCAGAACGGTCCCTCCTAGATTTCCCTAGATCAGGTTTGCCCTATCCTGGTCACCAGTGACAATCAAGGTCCGATTCGCCAGCCTCTACCAGAAGAGATGGAATTTCAGGAAAGCCACTGGTCCAAGTTTCAACAACTCACCAGCGAACTGTCATCCCCGCTGCCCATACCCGGGCTTCAATCTAACATCAACGATGCATATTCTGACTTCTGCTCCATGCTCCATCAAGCAGCTAAAATTCCATTCCCAGAGGCAGAAGGATCCCTACACCCCCTGTTGGAAAAATTCGACGAGGTTTAATACAAGCGTATGTAATCCCACTCGATACCTGAGAGAATACAAAGGGCAACAGCTCTGGATCTGCGTGGCCAAAAGGAGCGCACAGATGGGAGGAAGAGATATCCAATATCAACTTTACGCACTCAAGCGCAAGGGCTGGAACACCATCAACAAGCTCAACGGGCGTAGCTTTCCAGCTAACCAGTGTCCTGTCTTGCAAACGCCACGCTTCAGTACTTGTCAACCAATGGAAAGTGGCAAACCTCGCCCCCCCCCCCACCAACCCCCCCCCCCCCCCCCCCCCCAACTCCACGTGCGGGGCCCATCCTCGTGCTGTTAATGCAGGAGATTAAACAGCTCTACAAAACCTCTCCACCGTCAAGCCCCATTCCCAACCATTCACGCTACGATGAGATCACCGAACCAATTAAAGTTCTCAAGAATGGGAAAGCTCCTGGCAATACAACATCCATACAGAATTCTTGAAGAATATGGCAGCCGACGCGGTGGTCCAAAAGATGGCCTCCTAACGCTTCCTTTCTACTTTCTGGGAACGTGCCAACCTATTCCCTCCAGATGGAAGACTTCAAAGGTCCTTTTTTTGGGCCAATCCTGAAGCCCCAGAAACCAGCAAATGACCCCAAGAGTTACCGACCCATCTCGCTACTAATCTCACATCTATAAGCTGCTTGAGCGCCTTGATACTCGATTGAATCAATGATACGGTCGAGGCGAATTTACCCCGCACCCAAGCTGGATCGAAGAGGTAAATCAACAACTGATCAGATACAAGACTAGTTAATGACATTGAGACAGCTTCCCAGAAGAAGCAGAAGTTTGGAGGCATCTTCATTAACCTAACTGCTGCGTACGATACAGTCTGGCACCGAGGTCTCTAAACCTCAAGCTACTCAAAATCTTCCGCTGAGTCAAGCTTGTTCAATTCAGTTATGCTTCTCATCCAAGACAGATCTTTCGTCCTGGAGACATCGAATGGGCAACGCTAATATTTGAAGAAAAAAAGAAATGTTTTTTTTTGAACAAATTAATTTTTCAAATTTTACCTTTATTAAATTTCAAAGAGAAAGCAGCACACTTCGGAATGGTGTCGCACAAGGTTCTGTCCTGCACCCAGTCTTTTCAACATCCTACGTCTCAGATATGCCGAGGGGAGATTGTTCGCAGTATCTCCTACGCAGACGACACGGCACTGGAATATCTGCTGATTGCTTTGAAGTGCCTTAGGAAACAGTGTTGCGAAAGACCTAATCCCGGTCAGCAATTCTTCACCGATTTGCACTTAACTCAGGCAAACCCAAGACCGTCAGCTCTGTTTTCCACCTTGCAATCGATGCGCAAAAAGAGAACTAAACATCCCTCTAGATGGAGAAAAACTGTCACATGACCCACCACCAAAGTACCTGGCGTCACAATGGACCAGCAGCCTTACTTTCAATCAACATAAAACACCAGGCAGTCGCTGCCAAGACGCAGGCTCGTGTCAACCTCCTCAGAAGCTCGCGATGAACTGGATTGGGTGCATCCTTTGACATCCTTAACAACATCAACTGTTGCCTTTGCATACTCCACCGCTGAATACGCGCCACCATTATTGAGTCCCAGCGTACATTCACACAATTGATGTCGTTCTGAATATGCAAGATAACTTTTTTTAGTGGTTGCCTTTTGGCGACGCCTGTAGAATATCTTCCAATTCTGTCTGGAATAGCTCCTGCAAACCTTAATTAGGAGGAACCTTCAGACTATCAAGCTCGCCAAAGAAAATGTGATGAACCTAGTACCTAATCCCACCACCAACACCCTTTGATTTGAGGATCAGAGAATTCACGGGAATCCTTTGCTACCCAATCCATGCACACTGCAGTCACAGTATTCCTATCGATCATCATGGATCATGACAGATGTATGAGCAATGGTCATCCTCTACTGTGAACCTAAAGCAGTTTGGGACAGCCCGCTAGCAACCCAAAGGCTATGACCTTGATAGGAAAGCATGTGTCAACCTCAACAGACTCGAACTGGCGTTTGGTCGTACAAAGAACTTCACAAGATCGGAGTAAAACCATCACCAAACTGCGACTCCTTGTGGATAGCCACAACCATTAGCCACACAAGATGACTGTGAGGTCTACAAGTCCGCCAAGAGGAATTCCAGGCCTGATCAACCCTGGATGATGAAACTATCTTCTGGTTAAAGACGGATCGTCCACTGTGATTTTGGGACTTGCACGAACGAAGCGATAGATAATAAGACTGGTCTGGTCCTGGAGCATGATTTCGGGCCAGAACCTCCGACGTGCGCATCGTATACACGGAACTTTTAATCAGTTTTAATCAATCCACGTACATGCTCGGTGTATTGAATGCATATTGTATATAAAGTCAAACGCACTCCACTAGATAGCAGTATACAGTTGCGTAGCCGGGGAGGGGGGAGGAAGGGAGAAGGGATGCAAGGTGTCCCCACTTTAAAACAACGTGAGGTAAATCGGGGAATATTGATGAAATCAGGCAAACAAATCACCGTTTTAGGGATCTTTATTTACCACCGAGTGGACGAGTCTCCGTGATTTTCCCCCCTCAGAACCACAAAGCCGCCTACGCCATTGGCAGTATATCCTTTGTATAACTGTCATGATGGTGGTCCTAACTGACTGTTTTGTTTGTTTTGGTTTGAAACGATTCCCTGGTCTCGCGCGAGTTACCATTGCTACGCGACTTTTTAGGGTCTCGTATAGCTTTGCAATACACAAGTTCGCATGATTTAGCTACTTTGAACTTGAATCATTGTGACTTGGAATTCTGAAATGGTGTAAATTGGATAAAATATTTTTGAGAATTTACCTTCATTAGGTTTATTGAAATGAGAAAGATACCTCTCTTTTACGATTTTTTTACCAAAGGAGGGTGGTTAACACGTCAACTGGGCATAATGGGGGTCCTAGGGGCCTATTTTTCTTTTTCAGCCGGCGTTTTTTAGCCGCTGCAATATATTGGGTTTTATATGTTTTTGTATTTTGTCTAACTTTGCTTTGCATGGTCAAAAATCAAATTCCTCGCGTCGTTTTTGCGTTAATTAGCACGGTTCCAAGGTTACCGCTTGTGGCACTAACGGAAGTGCCCATGACAAAAATGAAAAACATCTTAAAAGAGTTACTTTGAATTTGATGTTTTCATAATGCATACACCTAGTGACATATAAACTAAATAATCCAAAAAATTAATGCTAATGCGCATTTCAACAATTTGCCGTAGGAGTAATGATTTACAATGTACATGACCGGTTAACATCCTACGTCACGTCTTTTGTTTGCCTGCGAATCCGTGGCCTTCCGAATCGTTTTATGGCCCATAGTATTCAAACTCTAACCGAATCAATTGCCCGGGCAATTGTCCCCAGTGTGTAACGTCAGGCCGACCTATTTCAAGATACCAGGCCCCTAACATGTTTTACAAACCTTGATGTTAACTGGTCTATAGCACGATTCATTGCCCGAAAATGGCATCAATACAAATCCATGCGCACAGCTATAAACTACAAAATTTCGAATTTTCCCGCGCGTAAGCCCCGTGATTTGTTTGAACTCATTGATGGGCTCCAAAATAATCATGCACGTATGCCGTCACTAGTATCCATTTTGTAACGCAATGGGACTCTAGGTGAAACATGGGAGTAACGTCATCACAAATTCTTAATAGTTCTTGGCAAAGGCCTTTGATCACTGATCTCTATACAATGGATTGGCTACACAACAGTAATTGTATATTAATGAATGAAGCTACCGGCGGACATCTTGGTCCACCGACTCACAATATCCGCATTCCCAGCAGACCCCAGTTAACAGAATTTGTATCCCGGGTGCCCGTTGTTAGTGACATGCCATCCCATACGCGCGCTACTTCAAATACAATGAGCTCACTGAATTGGGGGGGGGGCTTGATTCTGTAGTCTGTTATGTCGCTTATCCACCTTTCCTGGGAACACATTTTGGTGTAAATGACCGCTCTTAACACCTGCTTTGGCTCCTTTTGGGATGACCAATATGGCCACATGCCTCATTTACAGCCAGTTTCCAATCCATTGTAACACAATCAGTCCTTTGATGCAATTTTAATAATAATGAATTTTACGTCATTCGTAGGCAATCAACGTTGGCAACAGATAGCGACGATGATAGATCATCCTTCTCCAACTATGGTACCTGGTTGACAATTTTTGCACCTGGTAGGACATTGTCAGTTATTGGATATACCAATGATATTCACCGCAACCAAGGCGGCACCTCCATGTCATAGTCCTCACTTCTCTGGTAAAGTTATAGACCTATTAACATTAACAATTTAACGAAATAGGCTGATTTTGCATGTTTTTGGGGAACCCCGGGGTGTGCGCGGGTCTCCTCCGCCCCCCCTGGCTACGCCACATGACTGATATTCGGGCCATTCTCCGATAAAGTGTTTCAAGTTTTGTCTCCAAAATGACTCAAATATCAACATTAAGGAATTCCGGAAAAATCGTAAACTTTAATATTATCAGAACACGAAACAATGCATGGGTGATCTTAATTTTTTTTAGTTATTGCCTAACGTTAAGGCTTGTTGCCGTTTACTCACGGCGCGGCGGCGGCGCGTCCACGTTAATTTTGCCCATTGTGCTTTACACGCTTTATTCCGTTATGCCCCGTTTTATGGCAACATTACGGAAGAAAGCGTGTAATCCAATGCAAAAAAACGTGACGCGCGCGCCGCCCCGTGAGTAAACGGCACAAGCCCTTAAGTACGTAATCTGGGTAACGTATCTGGCCGGCCTTAATTGTGCCGTTGTTGAAAGTACATGCTTCACCTACTTAGTCTACCTTATCAGGTATTACATTGATACTAAAGCATGGTGTGTTATTCCACTTTATGTATCACGGCGTTTTGCAAGAGCGGAGCGGGAGGGAGGTAACGCGTGTCTGGCGCGGTATGAACGGAACATGATTTCTTTCATTAATAGCTGGAAATTGTTAACTTTGGGAAACCAGATTTTTATGGCAAACATGTATAAATAACCTTGTCATCTTCTCGATTGCTTACATATTTGGAACATTTTTTACCGTTATTTTTGAGCAATTTTTGTATCCATTTCGGAATGATGGTAACGTAGCTGGCTGCAATATTGGCGACATTGCCGTCAGAACTCTTGCAAAACTTTAATAAATCCCATATTAATCATGCGTTGAACTTAATAATTAGGGCATGATATAGGCTGTAAAAAAAAGCAATGTAATCTTTGATATGCACTCTTGTGTACCGAGCAGGACCATTTTAAGAACGGTTTTGGGCTGGCGACATGGCGAAAAGTAGGGATTATGCATCTTTAGTCTTATTGCTTGATACTTTCTCATCCGGTTACAACTTCTAGTCCTGATCATTTTGAAAACATAACTCCTAAGTATAATATATATTAATAAACATTCATTTTTAACGGGCAAAAACAAGCTTTAAACTGTGCATGACTGTGAGCGACACAAAAAACGACTTTTTGAACACTTTATCGGAGAATGGCCCATTCAGATGATATAAAAATCTCTACTTTATAGGTAAGTCGAGGGAACGACGTTATGGATAACGAAATGCTCCTTTAACTTTCATGAATACAATGATACAAATAGAAAGAATAGAACTAGAACCCGACACTGCAAAACCTGGGGTGTTAAAATTTTAACACCAAGTCAGTGTCAAGCGTGTTGGTGTTAATTTCTGGTGTTGAAATTTAGAATTTAACACTGCACCGCCCGGTGTTGCTGTATAATTTTGATTATACATTCTTGTGATTTGTTTATGATTTGTTAGAGGCAAGCAGTTACAATAGAAACAAAAAATAACAAAATCAAACATTTTCTACTAAAATAGCACACGTTACAAATATAAATGTTAACACCAAAGTTTGGTGTTAATTAACACCAGAGGGAGTGGTCCCATATTGACTCTAGGAGAGTGTTAAATTACACCAGTAGTGTCAATTTGGCACCCGGCACCTGTGGTGTAAAATTAACACCAAGCAGTGTCATCTAACACCAAAATTTGTCTTAATATAACACCAACATGGTGGTATTTAACACCGAAATGGTGTTAATCTATAGCACCAGTGTGTGCACTCCCCTAATGACCCCTGGAGGGAATTAAAATTAACACCCATGGTGTTAAAGTGAACACCCAGTTTTTGCAGTGCATAAAAGGAACTAAAGATTTAATTTTAAAAAAATGTTAGAAAAAAAATCATAATTAGTTGGAAACATGCGCGTGCGCTTCTTGTTACATGCAGTGTGTCGTCATGCGATTCGATGACGTGTCGTTTTGGCGGGCATGCCGGCCTATATCTCCAAAACGTCTATGGCAAGCCATAAACGCCATAACGTATTGCCGCAACGCGTTGCGACATTTCAGCAACGCGTTGCGACATTTCAGCAACGCGTTGCGACATTTCAGCAACGCGTTGCGACATTTCAGCAACGCTTTTTGTCGGTGTCGGCCAATCAAAATCATGAATTTTCTGTGACGTTTTCCAAAAATAAATACCCACAACGCGTTGCTAGATACTTTGCAACGCGTGCAAACCTTCACACGGCGTTGCGAGCTTCACAACGCGTTGCAAGCTTTCCACGACGTTGCTAATGTAACAAGTAAGGGACCTAAGGGACATAACGTATTGGCGCAACGCGTCGTGAGAAAGTCACAACGCGTCGACATTTCGGCAACTCGTTGCGACATTTCAGCAACCGTTGCGAACATTTTCACATTCAAGCAACGCGTTGTTCGGTGTCGCCAATCAAAAAAATCATGATATCTTGTACGTCTTTCAAAAATATAAATCTCACAACGCGTTGCGACCTTCACAACGCGTTGCAAACCTTCACAAAAGCGTTTTCGGCAATACGTTATGACCCTTTTGGCCTTCACAACGCTTGGAATTTGCAAACGCGTTGTGAAAGCTCGCAACGCGTTGTGAAGGCTTGCAACGCGTTGTGAAAGCCCTAAGGGTCATAACGTATTGCCGCAACGCGTCGTGGACTATTTTTTGAAATACGTCACAGAAATTCATGATTTTTATTGGCCGACTGTGCCGCAACGCGTGCCCGAAATGTCGCAACGCGTTGCTACTGTCTTTCGCACAGTCACAACCTTTTCGGCATACGTTATGACCCTTATGGCGTGTGGACCTTCGCAACGCGTTGTTAAGCTCACAACGCGTTGTGAATCTCGCAACGCGTTGTGAAGGCTTGCAACGCGTTGTGAGTTTTCACACGCGTTGCTAGATACTTTGCAACGCGTTGTGGGTCTATTTTTTTTTTTGAATACTCCCAGAAATTCCTGATTTTGATTTGGCCGACACCGCAACGCTTTGTGCTGAAATCACAACGGCGTTGCCGAAATGTCGCAACGCGTTGCTACTTCTCGCAACGCGTTGCTACTTTCTCTGCAACGCGTTGCGGCAATACGTTATGGCCTTTATGGCTTTGCCAAAACGTCCAACTAATTTTTATTGTATACTATCTAGAACACTTAAAGGGAAATAATGCTGAAAAAAAAAAGACATAATGAAATGAACCTACTTAATCACTTTCAAGATTTTTGAAAAAAATTTGGTGTTTACAGCCTGTAACAACGGGAAAGAGTGGGGGGGGTGGGAGAGGTGGTGTTTGTGGCAATTTCTGGAACAAGGATGCTGATCCTGGCTATCCATCTTTCACTTGCTGTAAATTCTGTCAGGGATTACACCATCCTCGTGCTTTTTGTTCCAGTAATTGCTACAAACTGCCACTCCCCCTGGAACTCTTCACGTTTTTACTGTTTTTACAAAGTGTAAACATCCAAATTGTTTTCAAACTCGTGGAAGTGATTTCAGTAAGGGCCTTTCATTATCATATTGTTTCAGCCATTATGTCACATGTTCTGATGTTCTGATTTATCGATATTATACAGGTCTGAAGAAACAGCACGTGTGTGAATCAAACTACAATATACACTTTATAACCTATTTATTTACCGGTTTTCAGCTTCCCCACAACTTTAAGTCTGATTTTATTTTGATAAAATGAAAGATAAATGTAGTTCCTCTTAAAGTTTTTTGCAAGGTTTTACACTTTCCGCTTTAAAACAATAGGCAGATTAACATAAAATTTGCATATTTTTTTAAACACTTAATTAGTACTTATACGAAATCTGCTCTAATTTAAAGATGGAAGTATTTTTCAACATTTACCTTTCTATACTTCATGAGGGATTTGTCATGTTTATTTCACATTTAAATTTTAGTGTTTTATGTGACTTGTACTATTTGAAATACACGGTTTGTGTATACGCCGTCAAAGTCGTTTGGTGGGTTAGACAACTTACCTCTACTGCCCATTATTGAAAATGTAGCATTCTGATTGGTCAGTTTACTGCCCATTGTTCTGGAATAATTGGCCGCTAATGCATTTAAAAAAAATAAAATCAAGTTGTTTTATACTTACAAGAAATTAAGGGTTTGCAGTATCATCTATGGGCTCATAATGTACTTGGGGCGCATTATTAGCCTATAAATGAAACTGCATTACCCTTTATTTCTTAGATCAATTGTTTAAATATTGTGCACAGCAGGATGGCTCTAAATTATGTTTATAAACTAGTAATTTCCATCATTTGGGGCCAATATCCGCATGAAAGTCAGATATTCCTGCCTTTTAGGCAAAATTTCATTTTTGCATTTTATACACGGATGTGTGTCTGTCGAAATGAACAATTTTGCCAACTTGCGAACTTTGACATTATTGTGACGCCATACTGGTATAAAATTAGATTGATTTAACCCGTATTTATTGGTCGAGCTATGAGTTGCAAAAATATTGAGTGAGACAAAGTCGAGCCCAATACTTTAAACTCATAGCGAGACCAATAAATATCGGGCGGAAATCATTCAATTTTATCATTATGTTTTGGATCCAATATTTTGCCAAACTTGGATCCATACACAACATAACAAGGGGTTTATTATTGTACTTTTGTTGGAACCCAAGAGAAAAAAAGGACATCTAATAAAAACGAACATCGTAAGCATAGATTCGTTTTCATTATTTTGATCAAAACATTACCAGGCCGCGTTAGTCAGCCCGGTGGTTCGAGTGGGGGGGGGGGGGGGGGGGGGGTTTCCGGTAGGTGCAACCCAAAGGTCCGATTCACAAGCAAAAAAGTCCCGGTCGCAGGGCCAAACAATCCAAAAGGGGCTGATTTAACATGAATTTCCGTGTTTTATTTCCCGATTTTCACTCAAGATTTTTTTCAGAGGTGGCACTCTGCCCCCTTTGCCCCCACCTGGATACGCTACTGCCAACATCTCTATTTTTTCAACAATCTATAGCAGTATTAAAATTTCAGTGATTTTAGGTTTACTTGGGGCGAACTAGGATATTCTGCAAACTTAAATGGTTACTAAACATCATTTAAAAAGTGGCCTTTCAGGAACAAATTGATATTTTCTTTGAGAAGTTTGTATAAGTGCGTATATATTGTTTATATGTTGGATTTTACTATTGAGTATATTACCAATATTAACTGTTAATTAGTTTTAATTTCGACATATATTTTAGCGTATACATTATTTTAAAGGATAGGAAGTATATATGTAATGAGAAATTTAAGAAAACGAAGCTGTTATAAAGTTATACAGAGTGTCCCAAACTAAATGCAGTCCTCACAGTTGGCGCTATAATTTCAAAAATACTGAGAATTATTCAAGTTTTATAACAGATTCTGAATGACGACCTAGTCTCGTACATCCTGTCCATGTTTTTTCTGATACGGTTCACTAGTTTTGAAAACAAAGGCTATTATGTAACCCGCTGTCAAATTACCCCATTCCAAGTTTGCGGAAGATCGTTGAAGCAGGTTCACCTTGAAAAGTTGAATAAAATGTCTTTTAACTACAAAAATCTCCTGGTCTTTCGTTTTCAAATTTAAATTACTAAAAATATTCGTCGTTATTGTTTCATCCACGGTCTTTATGTAGTATTTTCCTCTACTCATATTTAGAATAGTAACTTGGCCAAACTTAAATGTTTTATCTTCAGTGTGTCTGACAAATCCACGCGAATATTGCAAATTGCAGCGGAAGGATTAAATACCAAATGAATGGAAATGGTATGAATGGATGTTGAAGACTTCCTAGTTATAATAAGGACCATTTGATAGAAATAACAAACAAAATAAATAATAATAATAATGGACATTTATAAAGCGCTAGACTCCGGCCCGAAGGTCGCTCGCTGCGCTGTCGCCTAATTATTATGATGCTGCCATCAGGAAATCGTCA